>JAVSBS010003724.1:45204-57315 GCA_033124195.1 Coracias cyanogaster | reverse complement strand
GAGAAAGGTTGGACTTGATGACCCTGGAGGTCCTTTCCAACCATAATGATTCTGTGATTCTGTGATTCTGTGAACACCAAGGAACAACGCTAAACTGTTGGTGCTCTTTTTTCCACAGATGTCAGCCTTATTGAAACCAGCGTAGAGACCCTTTTGAGACAGTATCATCATGCCCACAAGCTTGTGTTTACCAGGAGTAGGTTCTGCATTAATAGCTCCACAGTGAATATTTGCTGCAGAAGGCAGCAAGCACTCTCCAGCAGCGCATCTGCTTTCCTCTGGGTGCCGGTCCTCTGACCAGTGCCGTGCCTGCGGGAGGCTGGGTGACCCCCAGCCCTAAGCGGGATGAAACCCACCTTATTTCCCTTCAAACTGTGAGAGCTGGTGAAACAGAGTACAGAGACATATTTGTGTATAAATGGCATTGTTTTCCTTGGAACATGCATAGCACGTAGCTGGAGCTTGTGTTGTATCACCTCTGTATCCAAACTTGCTAGTCAGGGTTAAGTTTGCATTTCGGACTATTAAAACACATTGAGAAGTAAGAAAGAATTGTAAACCAACTGAGTTTAGGCAGCTTTTACCTGGGTATAAAATAAAGATCCAAGAGAGCTTGCATTACATGTTAATTGTTATGACTTGTGCTTTAGTTTACAAGGAGAGCTTTTTCCCTTTAAAGCGATCTAAAGAAAACCCAAAAAACAAACAAAAAAAACCCCAAAGTCATAAGAAACAGCCTCCAAGTAGCATCTGGCCTCTGGTCCTTCCCCATGCAAACCCGCATCCAGCTGAAGACCAGGGAGGGGTGGTCCAGCCCTGCCCTGGCCACCAGCTCCCACCCTGTGCAGGCAGGAGGACCTTGCGGCAGGGCTGTCCCCGAGGCATGGAGGAGCATGGCTAGCTGGTGGTTCCTGCCCCACCACCCAAGTCAGATATTGCCTTCCAGGGTCTTGTGAATGAAGCAGAAAGTCGTGCTTTCCAGAGCAGCTGGAAAAGCCAAAAACAGCAGTGGCAAAGCGTGAGGAGCCACTTGTGAAGAGCAGGGAGGCCCTGCCCTGGGCATCTCCAGATGTCACCATGAGAGCCCTGGACTTGCTCCCTCCTGGGTGCTCCAGCGTTGGCAGTGAGGGCTGGGAGTCCCCTCTCAGCAGTGCTTTCCATCCTTCCCCTTTTCCCTCCATCCTTCCCCCTTCCCAAAGAGCAGGAAGAAATAAAAATGTCCCTTCAAGCCTTCCAAGTCCCTCCAGCCTTATTTCTTCCTCAAGACCCCTGCAAAAGTTTGGCTTTCCACTCTTCATAGTACTGTTTTGGAAATCTCAGACCAGATTTGTAGCTTTGATACAGGAATGGCAGTAGCTTTAGTAAAGCACTAATAAAAACATTCCAAGATGAGCTGCACAGGATCGCAAGAGAGATCAACATGTCTCTGCTGAGATGCACTTTGCACGGAATCCGATGCAAGTATTTCTCTATTTTTCTTTACAGCAGTTCCAGGGGAGATTCACTGGAGTTCACACTAAACCAAAGGAGGGAAGCTTCGTTGCTAAGAATTAAAAAACCAAAACTGTTAAACGTGGTTCCTGTTCAGCCAAGGAAACATCCACCCTGGCACTTAAAAGAAAAAGATGGAAGCTTTCTGGCAGGAGGAAATCCTCCTCATTAAATGATCTGCAGAGAACAGCTTCTTAAATAAAGCTGGAAATAATCAAAGAAGGATGAGAAATGGCAGTCATCCAACAAGGGCTCACAGAAGTGGAACAAAGGACCAGTGACCTGGAACACCACACAAAGGAAATGAAACCCATATTTTAAAAGCAGTATCCCCAGAATCCGCTTAAGAACAGTTGTTTCACACGCAGCGTTTCGGTGTACTCCATTGAGCACTTTAAAGATTGCCACTTGAATTGTGCACTTCAAGTGCATTATCGGATAAACGCAGCCTTTCGCCGGTGCCCGCGGCTCGCTCTGAGGGCAGCCCTGCGTCGTGGCACTGCAGCTATTGCCGCGCTGGCTGGGCTGGCGGGTGCAGGTGCTGCTTCATTCTGCTGGCCATGGCCACACAAAACTTGCTTTTCCTAAAACAAGGAAATTGTGACTCGCAGGTGCTACCTGACTGGAGAATCGATGATTGCCTGTTCCTCCCATAGAATCATAGCCTGGTTTGGGTTGGAAGCCACCTTTAAAGGTCTAGTCCAACCCCCCCTGCTCTGAGCAGGGACAGCTGCAGCTAGGGCAGGTTGCTCAGAGCCCCAGCCAACCTCACCTGCAATGGTTCCAGCACTGCAGGGGGGTCTCCCCAGAGCGGAGCAGAGGGGCAGGATCCCCTCCCTCACCCTGCTGCTCACGCTGCTGCGGATGCAGCCCAGGAGGACGTTGGCCCTGGGTTAAGGAGGGTGCCCCCCCACAGATGGCTGGTGCCCCACTGCTCCATGGCCCTCCCTGAGAGCTCTGAGCCCCTGATCCACCTCCCCATCCCTCTCTGAGCCAGCATTTGCCCCTTCCCAGGCCTGCAGGGGCCTGTCTGCCCCACTCCCACCCATGATCCCCGCTGGCAGGGACAGGGACAGGGCAGATGTGGTCTCCCCCCCAGTGCCCCCACTCCAAGTTCTGCTGAACTCGATGCTATCTCACCATGACAAAACCCCAGTTCCCTGAATTTCTCTCTCTTCATAACTGATCTGAGAGATGAGCTAGTCTGTGCAATGTCTGAAAAATAATGGTCAGCCAGAATATCTTTCTACACCTGAGAAGAAAACATAATGAAGTTACAGATGATACAAGTACAGATAGGATGACCCCTGAGGGATGGATCATTTATTCCATCTACTATGAACTTTAAGGAATATTTCAGGTAGCTCAACATTTCAGCTGTGATTTTTCCTCTAAAAGAGAAAAGACGGAATAAGGAACCCACTCTGCTTTTCCTACGACTGTTTATCTTTACGCTTGTTTAAATTCTGAGGGCAATATGTTATTTCAGACATAGCTCAAATCTATGATAATCCCATCATTCATAGCAAGTAGTCCTTGTCTGAAACAGGGGGATATTAATCCCTGGTATTGTATTTAAATTGCAGGCATTAGCTCAGGAGAGGGTCACCTGTGCAGGAAAGTAAAATCATATATCTTACTTCCTGAATATGCTTCTCCTTAGCTGCTGGACTTTCACCTCTACACTCCTCAGATCACTCCAGTGAATGTGATGCCCTCAGCACTTTCAGCAGTGCACGAAGGTTCTTAGTCCCAAACTATACACCAGCTCAGCAAAATTTTAAATGATTGTCATTCTCCATTTCATATAGGTTCAAGACAAAATGAAATTGAGTCTGAATTATTGTCTCAAGAGTCTGTTCAGGACACACTAAAGAGAGGAGCAGGACGTTTGAAGCCCACTGCTGTTCCTGCCTTCATTTTGTCATATTCATAAACTACAGCCTTTATTTTCCAGTCCTATCAATCTCTCTTCTCTCTCAACTGCTAAATTAATCCTATTTTAAAATGTCAATTAAACTGGTCAACTTTTTTGATGGTATTAGAAAGTACTTGTTATCTTTGCTGCCCTTTAATTTTATGAAATAGGAGAGACAAATCCTGCAAAAATAAAGCCCCTCCAGCCATAAGCTTATCTGTAAAATATTCATTTTTAATGATACTATGTTGAAACAAAATCTTTTTCCTCTTTTTGTAAACAGAAGGAAAATTATATTTGCACTACTTATGAAGTGAGGTATTAATGCAAAAATGAACCTATGAAGACAAAGCCAATAAGGAACGTACTAATTAGTAGCCTTTAAGGAGTCAAGATTGGCTGAAATTTCAAAAGTCACCTCAGCAGAAACTTATTTTCTTAATTAGGCACCGGGATTTTGTTCTATTTTTCCTCTTCTGGTATTTTTAAGGAAGGAAGTGAACAAATATAGTGTGTGTCTTCTGCTGATATAGACTGGAACAGTCCCAATTAAGTCAATGAGCCATTTCCCAGCTGATGTAAATGGCGTGATGGAAATGGCTCTGCTGAAGTCAATGTAAGGCCTCGATTGCCATCAGCTAGGAGACTCACTGTTGTCCCGGATCACCTCCAGAAGCCGCTCCAGCAGTCAAGGACACCCCTGAGTTTTTTCAAGGCTCACTCATGAGATGCTTTTAAGAGTTTCCAAGGCAACAGAAGGACATAGTCATGGCTGGACAGACCATCATTGGCTGGCCTGTGACCCACCCAGCTGTGGTATGAGATGGCACAAACACTGACAACTGTACAGGTGAACCATGACAGCTGGGTATCCTCTAAACACTGGCAGATAAAATGTCACCAGGTTTGTTCATGACTGAAGCCATCCATCCATTTTTCCTTTTAGATCCTTCCCAAGCTCCTGGAGCTGGCAGAGATGCTACAGCCCCATGCAGACATAGGACACAATGAGGCAGGCTCCACAAGTGGAAGGTGAGAAATGGAGAGAGGAAGATGTCACCTCTTTTCACACTGAACCTGGTGCAGCATCCGCTGAGTTTCGTCCACAGGATGCTCACCAAGCTGTAGATATCCTTCCCACTCACTGGAAGCCAAGAGCTTCCCACAGCTGTCACTAGCTCTCCCTTTATCTTCTTTGGGGCACCATCAGACCTGGGCTTTGGGGATTTTACTTCTTCATAGCAAGAGGCCCTGACTGCCTTAAGACAAGGCTGACCACTAAGGTAGGCCTGTTCTCAAAAGTGCAATCGCCAGGGGATCAACCAGAGCCCATTCAAAGAATTTATGCCTCTCTAGGACCTCCTTCCCACCCCAGCACCTCCCCTGGGGTCCTGCTACCAGACTCCTGGGCAAGCCGAGCTGGTGCAGTGAGGCAGGTGGGACCCCCAACCTTCTTCTGCAGCCTGGCTTTTACCACGAGAACTTGGCTTTCTTCAGAAGAGTCTCTTTTTCAACACCTGCTTGATTTCCAGGCTTCCAACCCTTTCAACAGAAGACCAAGTGCAAGAAATGACAGAGGATGGCACTGGCTGGTGCATCCTCTCCTTTCCAGCTCCAGGGAAAGAGTGTTCTCTGGTTTGTGGAGCCTGTTGTGTCCAGCGAGGGTGGCAGAGTTGCCCATAATGCTTGTCACCGAGTCCACCCCCTTCCTCACGCGCACGGGACGCAGCGGTGTCCCCAGCCTGGGCTGGTGCTGGAGGCTGCTCTGGGATGTTCGTGCCAGGCTGCCCCCGGGCACGCAGGGGTGTCCGTGTGGGATGGCACCAGTGCAGCAGGAGCTACAGCTGAACAGGCTCAAAGAAAGCAATTTTAACAGCCGGTAATTAAGGGACAAAGAGAGGATTAGGGCATCAGCTGGAGACTGAGTAGCAGGAGCAGCGGGACAAGAAATAAAAACAGATCTTAATTTGACATAAATGTATTATAAAGCAAGGTGTTGATGCCAGTATTTATGCGGCTTTGACCCGGTCCCCACGGGAGCTAGTCTGCCCATTGACTTATCTCAACAATTCCTCTTTAAATACGTACTTAATAAAACCCTGTTTAAAGAGCAGCACAATGTCCACTGGCCTTATCGTTCCCTGCCTACTCTCCAGACAATTTTTCAAGAGACTGAATTTTTGTGCTAAATAAGCCCACAGGCAACTCCATCTCTTTGCTGTAGTTATATATCAACTGATAACATCATAGAAGCCATTCTGGGTGCATTTAATGTGAACCTGGGCAAGCTCAACAGGAAAGTGTTTCTCTCCATCAAGGAGCAGCACTTGTGGCAGTGGTTTTCCAAATGCAGGGCAGTGCTGAAGGGAACCATCCCCTCACAAGCCAGTTACTTGTACTCACATAATAAATCGTGCTGTGGTTTTAATTCTTTTTCTTCTGAAATGCTCCCATACTGAGCATCTTTAACAGAGAGGGACACATCTTCAGTGATCTCCATGGGTAAGAGTTTTCAAAAATACCTCAGGCTTAACATCAATAGCAGAGAGAGGTTGTCATATTAATGAATCCACGGGCACTAAACCAGGGATTATTTTTATCTGGTTAAGATGTTGATTTTTGTTTTAAAGTGTTCTTTAACAGCACAACCAAAGAATGATGTCATCACTAATCAGGAGTCCTACAAGCACAGAAAGCAGAAAAATCAGAGAAGGTAACACATGGGAACAAATACCGTGAAACAACCCAAATGTTAATGACTCATTCTGAGAAGCAGCAACTGGAAAACAAAATCTGAATTCTAGCCAGAGATATCCATGGAACTGCCCTGATTTCTGTAAATCCTCGTGCTCTGCAGGTCAGGAGCCCTTCTCTTCACGAGCCCAGGTTGTCTGTGGCTCAGGCAGTGCCAGGCTTGAGCCGAGCCCAGAAGCCTGGGGGAGCAAAAGCCCAAACCAAGCAGCGGGGACTCACTCCAAAGTCAGCCTGGACTGGAGTAGAAGGCTGGGCCGGAGACCTCTGAGGAGCTCTCCTGTCCTTAATCAGTGCTTCATCCTTTATTTTTTTTTAATCAGTAGAAGACACTCATGGAATAAAAAGCATTCTGGACAATTAAAGGAACAGTTTAGTAGATAGCATAGGATAGGATAGGGATAGGGTAGGATGGAATAGGATAGGTTAGGATAGGATAGGATAGGATAGGATAGGATATTTCAGCTGGAAAGGATCTACAACGACCATCTAGTCCAAGCACCTGACCACTTCACGGCTGACCAAAAGTTAAAGCATTGCCAAATATTACTGATATCTCCTTCCAGCACTATGCTCCCTCACCACAGCACAAAGCTGTGTGGCACAGGCAGCGATGAACACAGGTAGCTGGTCCTGAAAACATGAGCATTGTACCATCGTGCACCAAGAAACGTGCTGGCAATGGAGCAGGAGCACAGGGGAGCATTTGAGGGATCTCTCTGGATTTTCTCAAAGCGCTTGGCTTTTGTTTTACTGTAAGTTGTTGGAGTTCAGTTCTGTCCCTGTACTTAAATTTAGTCTTGTGTAGTCACACCTGACTTCAGCTGAGGGTGTTTATGTCATCCTCCTTCAGAGACATAAACAACAACCTCTATTTCAGTGGCACTATCCTATGCTAAAGGTTAAGCATCTGGTATGGGTCAGCACCCAACTGTTTTAAAATGATCAAAATAAGGTGGAGGAAGAACAAGCTGGATCCTCTCAGCTGAGAAGTTCTCAAACTACCTAACAGGTAAGTGATGGAAGACTTTGAATCAAGAAAAAGAACAAGCTAGACCTCAAACAAGAAATTCACACCACACAGCCAAGTGACTTGACTATTTGCCACAGGCAGGACATTTGAAACGGCAAAACACGGCACCCAGGAGATCTGACAAGCATCATACTTCCATCAGACAATTATACTGCCCTTGTACACCCATCATATGCACTTTCCTGTGGTGACAGGGGTCACAAGCCAGCAGAGCAGGTCCCCCCACATGAGGATACCACAGTGTACCTCCTGGCAGAGCTGTTCTCCCTCTCTAGCATGATCACAACTGCCACACGAGTGGCTGGCTCCAGGGGCTGTGTACAGATAACAGAAAGATTATCATGGGCTCAGACATGAAACTGGAGGGGCTTGCTTTGGTTTGGTAGAGAAACAACAACCAGGACAGCAACAGCAAGGTGCTTGTGGCCACTTATTGCCAACACTGATGGTGAGCAAACGTGCTGCACTGCCTTGTGGCTCTGCTTGTACCATGAGTTCAACACTTGCCTCGGCAGACTGGATTGTTGGGTTGGAGCTCTTTTTTTCTCATTTTCAAAAAACTTAGAATCATAGAATTGTTTTGGTTGGAAGAGACCTTTCAGATCATCAAGTCCAACCATTAACCCAGCACTGCCAGGGCACCACTAACCCAGGGCCCTCAGCACCACATCTCCACGGCTTGGAAACCCCTCCAGGGATGGGGACTCCACCACTGCCCTGCCCAGCCTGGCACAGCCCTTCACAACCCTTGCCATGAAGATGTTCCTCCTCACGTCCAACCTCAACCTCCCCTGGTACAACTTGAGGCCATTTCTTGTCCCATCACTTGTTCCTTGGGAGAAGAGCAAGGACAAGAAGTGCCCATTTTAGATCCACCCGGGATGGGACCTTTCATTCCTTCCTTACCCCGAGGGTTTTGTTAAGGGGGATTCACGAGGCTCATCCTGGAAAGGAAGCTGCTGTTGCTGTTGAGGAATTAGTGAGCTTGTTTCTCTCTGCTTCACAGCTATTGATTTTCTGGAGAAGATACTGACGTTTAACCCCATGGATCGATTAACGGCTGAGATGGGCCTCCAGCATCCTTACATGAGTCCATATTCCTGCCCCGAGGATGAACCGGTGTCCCAGCATCCCTTCCGGATTGAGGATGAGATTGATGATATTTTACTGATGGAAGCCAACCAGAGCCAGATGTCTAACTGGGACAGGTATGGTACCCGAGGCTGGACCAGAGACCAGATAATGGCTTCAATTCTTACAGCAGGACTTAACCGGTGACCTGCTCTTGTCTGGGTTCCGTCACACATGTTCCAGACCCACAAAACACACCCAATTTTCCTTCTTTATGCCATATTGTAGTTCTAGTTCAAGCCCAAGTTTGAGCCCAACAAGAGGTTCCTTGTTGATTTCCACGGGGAGTGGGTGTTGAGTCTTCACGTTCCAGTTACCGAGTGTCTTTCTGCGCTTGGTTTTATTCACAGCGTACGTGGTCTTCACTTGAGTTACATCTAAGGGACGCCACCGTTCTTCCCTCTGTCCCTATAATATGAGCTAGAAAATAACGTAATTCTTCTACCTTTTGAGGACCAGGCGTGATTTGGAGCTCTACATGTACCACTTCAAGATGTCTAAGCCCCAGAGGCCCCAGATCTGAGGTCTTTTAAAAAATCCTTAATTGTGTTGACTTTTCAATGGATTCCCAAAAGTCACACAGGGCTGTAAATTTTGCAAGGAGGTGGGAGATGATTTTACCTGTGTTGTAGGACACCTAAAGAGCGTTTCGTTGCCGGGACGTGGACCCCCAGTACCTGGGATCACACATCTTTTAAAGGCAGCTTCGTTAGGAGCCAGTAAATTAGCTAGAATCATTAAGATTAGGAAAGACCTCTAAGATTGTCAGGTCCAACCATCAACCCAACGCTACCATGAAAGATATCACGTTGAAAAGCATGTCTAAGAATAGGTGTGGGTGGGTAATTGCAACCAAGGGAGCTCAACCAGCTTGAGAAGTTATCACTTAGCAAGGTGACCCTCCTCTTGGTCCATGACGTCAGGTGATGTCCGAGCTGAGCGGGGATTTAAGCTCATCTTTTTTACTTTCATGGCCACAAACGAGGAGCCCTCACACTTGTGTCCACACTCAAGTGGAGGGAAGATGATGAAGTTGGTTTGGTTGTTGGGCTTTTATTCCCAGCTCATCCTGTCCATGCAGCCTGGGCAAGCCTCAGCCTCCTCATAAGTTACTCAGCCTCACCCCGACTTCTTTAACACTCAATAAAAAAATCTCTAATATTAATAAGAAATTAAATATCTGTAGGTAAGCGACGTATTAGCAAGAGAAAGGTAAAAATGGCCACAGCAGCGTATTTATCCGAGCATTTCTCTGAAGAAGCCATCATCATCTGCGTGTCTTTCGCAGGTATCACGTCAGCTTCTCCTCCGATTTGGAATGGAGACACGATAAATACCACGACATGGATGAGGTTCAGCGGGACCCTCGGGCGGGGTCCGAATCCATCGCTGAAGAAGCCCAAGTGGATCCACGGAAATACTCACAAAGCAGCTCGGAGAGGTTCTTGGAGCTGTCCCACTCATCCATGGACCGAGTGTTTGATGCCGATTGCGGGAAATCGTGCGATTACAAAGTGGGGTCACCATCCTACTTGGACAAATTGCTGTGGAGAGACAATAAACCCCATCATTACTCCGAGCCCAAGCTGATTTTAGATTTATCCCACTGGAAAAGAGCAACCATAGCACCCGCAGCTGAGCTATCGCTGGAAGAAGAACCATCTAACCTTTTTCTGGAGATCGCTCAGTGGGTGAAGAGCACCCAGGTGGGTCTCGAGTGTCCCAACCCTCTTCCGGAGATTCAGGAACGGAACCTGCCATCTTCTCCTCACCACCTCCACAAAGAACCCACGGAGGTGAACAGCGAAACAGACCCTGAGTTTAACTTGGACGTCTTCATCTCCAGGGCGCTGAAACTTTGCACAAAACCCGAGGATCTTCCAGACAACAAGCTCAACGACATCAACGGCGCCTGCATATCCGAGCACCCCGGCGAGATTGTACAAACAGAGGTGTACCAGAAAGAACGATGGTGAGGAACCCGCGGCTGGGACACCCTGCGGTGTCTCCCCGTTCCTCTCCGGTGGTGTGGCCGTTGCCCGGGGCTGAGTGGCTTCTGTCTGTCATTGACCATCCGTTTTTTGCGCTAGCACAAACCACAGGCCCCTTTTGATGCCTTAGAAATACCTTTAAGGGAATCAAGAGGTGTGAATGAAGTCCTGAGTTTCTTCTGCTGCCTTAACACTCTTGCCTTGCAATCTCTGGGACCTGTTTGAGACTTCAATGTACGAGGGAAAGGCGACAGGACGTGGTAAGTTTGCCAACAGAAGTCCAATCCACTTCTTCTCCTTTCTTTTCCCATAGCATCGTAAAATGGCGAGGCCAAAAATCAGCATTTTTGGGATGGTCAGACGCCCTCCTGGTTTGGTGGGTTCCCCAAAATCTGAGCTCCTCTGAGGCACCCTAGGTGTGAGCAGAGGTGGTACGGAGAGGAGCGATGCCAGGCGGTGTCCGTGGTCAGCAGAAGATGGACCTAGAGGTAGAGTTTGGCCATCAAAGAACTCCAAGAATGCTTATGGGGAAGGAATTTGACCTACAAAACATGGGCCACTTGGGATTCTGTTTTATTTTTGCTGAGCGGAAGACAACATTTTTGCTAAGTGCGTTCTCCTCGTTTGGTTTCTCGCCCATAAATTCTCTCTGCACGGGGCAGATCTGAGCTCTCCGAGTACTTAGGAGGCCCCGTCCGATGCATTTCACTCTAACAACCTGGTGCTGCAAGTCCTGTCTTGGGCAGCTGGTGGTTAACTGGTGGTCAGGGCTGGTTGGGAGTGGAGAGCTAGAAACGGGGCGTCTCGTGGTGTGACGCTGCCCGGCACCACCAGCCACACGGATTCCACAAGGGCCCCCGCCTTTGCTACTGAAAAAAAGGACTGAAAATGCTACATTTTAACCTTCTGACAAAGATGCCGTGAAGAAAACAAGAGTTGCTGCGGCGTTTAGATTCCTCCCTGGCCATTTCACCTCCAGCTTCTCTGGAAGATGCTGGTGTCGGCGGGCAACCGAGCGCCGTTTGTAAATAGCCACAGCCCTAACGGATCTACTGTAACGTCTGGTTTCACCCACACTTCTGAGCACCTTAAGAATTCATCCGCTGACGGGAGTTTGTGTAGGGAAGAAACGTGCTGTACTTATCTTGCATCAAACTCGGCGGGGGGTTTTTTTAAGTGGAAAACCTGTAAATAGTGGCCAATAAAAGCCAGTCTCTCGCTTTCGTCGCCGTCGTGTCTCCGCGCTCGCCGACGCGGTGACGCTACTTCCATCTGTGAAAGAGAAGCTGCTGTACTTAGTAACTCCAAGGTCCATATTTAACTGCTGCTCCTGTACGAGTTGTCTCTACCCTGTTAACAAGCAATCTTCTAAACGCTCTGAGACGTGAAGAAAACTCGTGTGAGACTCGGATGATACCTGAGAGCAGGGTTTTACTCTATTGACCCTGGTTTCCCTTCTTGGTGGGATCACCTACAGGTTTCGGTGTAGGAGAACTTGTGCAAGGCATTGGTAAGCCCTACAACTTGTTCTTGCTGTGAAGATCTCTCCATAGGCTGGTTGAAATGTTGTTACTCCAGCTGATTAGCAGCATAGGTGTGAAGGCTGCATGGGGCAGGGGTGGAGAAGGCATCAGAGAAGGCCAAGCCATCAGAGAAGGCATCTGGAAGGCCAAGCCATCAGAGAAGGCACCTGGAAGGCCAAGCCATCAGAGAAGGCATCTGGAAGGCCAAGCCATCAGAGAAGGCATCTGGAAGGCCAAGCCATCAGAGAAGGCATCTGGAAGGCCAAGCCATCA
>JAVSBS010003724.1:16456-45104 GCA_033124195.1 Coracias cyanogaster | reverse complement strand
CCCTGCCCTGCCCAGCCTGCCACAACCCTTCCCACCAAGAAATTGCTCCTCATGGCCAACCTCACCCTCCCCTGGTGCAACTTGAGGCCATTTCCTCTTGTCCTGTCACTTGTTCCTTGGGAGAAGAGACCAACCCCACCTGGCTCCAACCTCCTTTCAGGGAGTTGTGCAGAGCCAGAAGGTCTCCCCGAGCCTCCTTTTCTCCAAGCTTAACACCCCCAGGTCCCTCAGCTGCTCCTCACCACACTTGTGCCCTAGACCCTTCCCCAGCTTCATTGCCCTTCTCTGGACATGCTCCAGCACCTCAAAGTCCTTCTTGGAGTGAGGGGCCTTTGTTTAATAATAAGCCAGACTTTTCAGTGCAGTGAGTAACATATGACCGCTTTGGGCAGGGCAGATCAACCCCTGATGCCCACCATGGCTGTGACCTGCAGCTATGCTGAGAGCTGGGATGGACCAAGATCCTGCAGAAGAACTAAATTTTTCAGGCAGTAGCTTTGCCAAGTAGGAAGAAAAATGTGAAAACAGCTTATGAATTGAGAACACACCTGCCTTCAACACCGTGTCTCTTTTCAACAGAAAATACCTTCCTGGCTCCAAGATCCCTTCTCTGATTAAAGTTTTTGAAACTGGCACACTCCAGTAATACATTTTGATGAAATCCCATTCTCCAGTGAAATTGTTATACTGGATAACTTCCAGGCAACAGTAGCACAAAGACTGTTAATCAGGTTCAGGAGAATATACAGTGACTACAAAACCAGCATTAAACCACTGGTGGCAGGCAGTCCAAAATTCATGGTTCACAGAGAACAAACTCATTCTTGAGAGCAGAATTACAAAGATATAAAAACAGGAAAAAAATCTTGAAAGCCAGAACTTAAGTGATTACCTTCATATTGCTCTATTCTTAAATTGATATCAGGTAACTGAGGCTTTTATTCATAGAGTACAGGCTGAAAACCATCCTCTCTTGTGCTAATGGGAAGAATGACTCAAAACCTGCGCCCCAATGCTGGAGCCCAGCCGACTCCTCCAGATGCGCTCTGTGCTGGGCAGAAATGGGGAAAACACCCCATTCCTGCCCAAAGCCTCAATTGCTTGTGCTGCTGGAGGCAGAGCCCACTGGGCAGCTAGAGGGTTGGCTGGGTAGAAGGGGAGCTGCTGAGGAGTGGGACAGCTTGGGGACACATGCAAATGTCCCATTGCAACCACATTTCTATCCATGGATGGAGGAAGCTCCTGGACTTGCCAGTAGCTGGCTCAAAAACAGAGTGATTTGCGACCACCCATCAGGCTGGAGCTGCTCGATCTCCTCTGCAGTTACAGCTGGGCAGCAGCTGTACCAAATAACAAGAGGACGAGGTGAGCTGCCCTGCCTGAAATTATCATTACTGTGCTTCATTCAGTTGCATCTCCTTAGGCTGGGTCTCGGTGGGGTGCCTGTCCCTTCCCCTGTTAGAGCACCGGTACCTAAATCTCTCCTAAACTGAGATTAAGGTACAAAACGGGGATAGAGAACTCAGAATCACAGAGCAGACATTAAGTTTTAAGGCAAAGAAGCACTAGATCCTGAGCTGTGAAGGTCTGCAGGGAGTTAAAGTCCTTTACTGGGGTCCTAGAGAAAATGTATTTGGAGCTGAATGGCATCACTTTCCTCCGTGTGCTGGATTTTTATTTTTGCGCTATTTGGTGTGTCCTCAAGGGCAAGAAGAGGCATTGATGAGGCTCCTGAGGTGCTACAAAAATGTGAATTGAGAAAAGCAGAGAACAGAAGCAAAAGAGCCAGCTCTAGGGAGAGGCGGCTAAACTTCCCAATTATCTTCTCTCTAAATGATCAGTAACTTGCTGATAAATGGACCCGTGTGGCTTTGACAGCACTGATGAATGACTTATGCCAGAAAACATGAAGATTGATGCATTGTTCAACCTTAAACTAAACATATAATGTTGACATTAATTCACTGGTAGGCCCTACAACCTGGATTTCATCAGTATCTATAATTAAACATGTTGCTTCATGAATTTTACAAATACGGCAAAAAGTTGCTAATGGAGTGTCTTAAATTCTATTAACATTCATTTAATCTCTTTGGTTTCTTTTTAAACACACATTTAAAATTCTAATCACTGCAAAAAGATTTTAATAAAATGCAATGTTAATGAAATATGTGAAAGAGCTGTTGAACGAAAGAATTCTTGAAAAAAAAACTCTGCAAGAAAGGAAAAGGAAACATGTTAAGCCAAACTGGCATATAAATACACCCAGTGAGCTATTTAAAGAGTATGGGAGAGCGGGTATGTGTTCTAGGATGGCATGATTTTAAAAGGCTCTTTTTTGTACTAAATATTAGTTATTGGGATTAATCAGGGGATTAAGCTGTGAATTCTTTCGTGCCCTGTCATTGGTATTTTTACTCTCTACCCTCCTCTGCAGCAATTATCATGCTCATAAGCACGGTCATGCTGCTTCGCTCTGGTCACTGCAATGCCCGTATCTACTGCCTGGTCCCAGGGCAGCCCCGTCTCTACATCCTACCGTGGTGTCCCATGAGCTGACTGCTCTCACTGACTGACCTGCTGGGGAACAGATTTAGCCACCGAGCGGTGATGGAAACCATGTCTTGGGAGACCAATTTCCATTCAATTCAGTTTGGCTTTGGGGTCCAAGCAGAAGCAAGATCTTCTGTGAAGTCCTTCATTAAAGCACAATCAACAGGCCTCAAAAAATGAACTTTCCACAAAGCGTATCTCCTCAGAGCTGCCCATGCAGCAGAGCTTATTTGGTCCCCTTCTTCAATGGGAGCAACTGCAAGGAGGTTCATCACTGCCATATGGAGACACATTCACATCCATCACCTCTAATGGCCTCCAAATCAGTTCATCAGTCAGAAATGACATTTACTTTTACTTTTTCCTCCCTCCTGGAACTGTCCCAGGTGCTCTGCTGCCTTGGCCTGGGGACAGGTACTGGTCCATAGAGCGGATGGTGAAGATGCTCAGATTCCGTAACTTCAGAACTGACTCCTCTCAAAGCCAGCCCGTGAAAGCAATAGGAGAAAAGTGCTGTATGATCTCAGCCTTCACTCAACTTCCTCACTTGTGCTGCTGATGTAAGGTTCATCCTAAAGCCTCCCACCCCAGCCAAGCTGCCGTTTGCCATGTATCTCACAACACTCTGCTTGTGCCAGTGGTGCACACCAGGTCTGAAGGCAAAGCCCCATCCGAGCGCTACTTCCCAGGACTGTTAGGCTCTGCAGAAGAGCCTCACCCTCCCCCCTGCCCGGGCAGCCCCATCAGCGGGGCCTGCCAGAGAAAACACCCGTATCTTGCAAGTGCAGTGAGCAGCACAGACGCCCTGCCCACCAATACTTGCCTGTCAGCTCAAGCAAAGACTCCGAGTTGTGCCAGGCTATAAAAGAATTATAAATCCTCATCTGATTCAAGAAGGAAATGACATCGCAGGTAATCCAGGGAGCCCAGCTGAAATCCAGCGGTACTCTCACCACAACACGATGCAGAACGTGGCACCGATCAGGGTGCATGGAGCAGGTGCTCTTGAGTTGGAAGGTGGGATGTTCATGATCAGCAATGAAAGAATGTTTTCTGATAAGAATTGTATTATTTATTAGCCTATTGCATGAGTTTCTGGATGTCCGGCTACTGCAGAACAACCCAGAGGGCTGGCGAGTGCTTGTGCCTGGGTCTTCCGTCCAGCTGCAGTGGCCACTGCTTGCACCCCAGAACAGAGACATCCCAGGAGGAGGAGGAGGGCTGAGGGCTGTCTTGGCTCTGAGGAGGAGGCTGACGTGCTGTTAGCACACCGGCACAAGCACGCAGCTTTTTCCATATTTATCTACGCAGCTACCCCAGAGACCAGTGTCAGCACAGTGCAGGGACACACTGGCCGAAAGGAGCCAAAGGCTCAGCAGGGGATGGGAGGGAGCAAGGAGAGAGCAACACCAGGGAAAAGGTCCTTTTAGGCACCTCTGAACGAGGCAATACCCCCATTATGTGTTATTTTGTTGAGTCTCAATTTGAAGCTGTTCAATGACCAGAAGGCAAAGGAGATTCAGATTCAACAAGGAATTCCTTCCCAGGCTGGAAAGGGAGCCTATCTTCTTGGCTACAGAGGTACCCTAAATCAGCCAATAAAATGGCTTTTATTGCTTCTATTTTCATCACACTGGTCCCATATCTCTCCGTTCTCCATCTCTACTTCTTAAACCTCATTGCACCTGCTCTGATTCTTACTAGTATTTGCAGTGTTGCTTCCAGCACCTTGGAGAAAAATATCTCCAGCAGCAAATTCACCAAAAGCACATACTGCTCAGAAAGTGCTGGGGAAAAGAGACAAAGGCAAGGAGTGGTTTGGCTGGGAAAACACCGCCACAAACCCTAGAACTCCTATCTAGATTCACAAAACTGCTTTGGCAAAGTACCTCTTAGTTCCCTACACACTTTTCTTCTAAATAAAATTAATTATAGCATCAAATAATCATTTTGGTTGGGAGAGACTTTTCAGAAGATTGAGTCCACCTGTTCTCCCAGCGCTGCCAGGTCACCACTAAACCACGTCCCTCAGCACCACATCTCCACGGCTTGGAAACCCCTCTGGGGATGAGGTCTTCACCACTGCCCTGGGCAGCCTGGGCCAGCCCTTCACACCCCTCTTGGTGAAGAAATTTTTCCTAATTTCCAATCTAAGCCTCTCCTGGAATCATTCAAGACAAAGAGCGGTCATGTCCCTATGGGTTAGTGCCCCAGCGCTGCCAGCTGCACAGGTCCCCTGGATGGAAGGTCACATCCAGGAGGACCTCCCACACCAAAGAGCTGTGTTGATCCATCAATTACTTCCTTGTCTTCCTTCGGGACCATTTAAGAAGTTTATACAGAATTCAGCAGCTGGGACAGGGAGGCCATGAGTCACTGTCACAGAGAACTGGCTTTAGGGAGCCTGATACCAGCTCAGGGAGACTGCCACTGCATATCTTGGGATGTGCATTCTAGATAAACTTGTTTCTGCGCATATTATTGCTCCATTAGCATTTTAATGCAAAAACAAGTGTATTACTTGCAGTAACACACTGACATGTTATTATATAACTGGTCCATATTATGTAGTAACTGGTTAATACACATTCTTTAATTCTTGGATTGGGATTTATTCTTATTTTTGAAGAAACACTCATGTTCTGTTTGAATATGTGGGATGCAGAGGGGCATGAGAGGAGGGAACCATAGCATCTAATTCCTAATGGGAAGAGAACTAACGTTTTACTGACACAATACCCACACGGCAAAACAAACGATGCTGCCAAAGCACGAAGCTCTCACACCTAATCCTGAAGCAACAAGCAAAGCAGGGAAGGAGAAAGTTCTGCCATGCAAAAACTTCCTTTTCTTTCCTGCTAAATCACATTCAGCAGCACATGCAGTTTTAGATAAATATCAGCAACAGCATTAGGGGACCAACAGCAACAGCATCGTGACTGTTTAGTGAACTTTGGATTATTTTTTCCCTATACCCTCATATCTCCAGTTATTTGTCTGTTAGAGAGCATTGCCTGGATTTGGACACATGCAGAAGTGCTGAAGTTCAAAGAAAAATCCTTCAGGCTGTGCCATGAAGAAAACCTTTCAGTTTTTTGAACACAGGCAGAGTGAAATTCATCGAGCTGATCCTGGCATGTCCCTCTCAGGCTGGGACCCACTGCTTTGCTAGTGGAGGCAAAGGAACGTTTCTGAGACTCTCCTCTAACTGCGTAGCAGTAATTGCACAGCACCATGTCTAGTAGACAAAAATGGGTCATTTCATGCACAATTTACAATATGCAAAGTCAATACATATCATTAACATGAGCTGAGCATGAAGGAACCATCTGTATTATTAAAGCTGACTGCATGATTAGCCAGTGCAAGCGTCAACAAAGTATTGCAGAAGATTTTGTGGGAACTGTCCTTAAGCACACATGCAGACATTCAAATGTCCTTTTCACACTGTTTCTTTACACATTAATGTGGTAGCCATGCTCCCAACACTGGGTGTGCACTAACAGCAGAGCTGTCCTAAACACCATGGGTTTACGGTTGCTGTGGTTTGTACTGAAAGCACTGTCGTGCCCTGCCCTTGTTATAATTCACCCCGATTCTCTCCAAGAGCAACGCTGTGCTCACCATCACTACTCCAATGGATCAGAACACTTTATATGTAAAAAAGGGCTGTGACCTGCCTGCTTGCTAGCTGGGGTCATGAGCTCCTCTACCTGCCACTTTGGCTCAGCCTCAGAGCTGAGCTCAGAGCTCATGGCAGGAACCCGTGCAGCTCCTCAAAGATGCTCTCCAGCCCTTGTTTGCTTAAAAAAAGGAGACAGTGCTGGCCCAGCCCTTCTACCAAAGCAGTGTACATGCAAATGCTGAATGGAAAAGAAAAAAAGTCAAAGTGAAGAAAGGAAATGTAATTCCCGCTGTGTTTCCACCACTGGCAGTGGCCTGCGTGCCCTGGCAGCAGGAGACCCTGGGCTGAGCAAACAGAGAGGGCAGGACCACCCCCTGGCAAGGTCCTGGGATGCGTTCCTGCACTTGCATTTCTTCTTGATGTAAGGGATGACCCAAGAAAAGGGAGATGCCTCTTCTCTGCTGTCTAGACGTGCCGTACACAGCCAGGGCTGGACCATAACATCTGGATTTTGGTTTAATCACATCCAGCTAAGCTGGATGCAGGCAGCTGAGGGTCTGTAGCCAGCAGCACCTCATCCCCAGCCCCACCGGGTCCTCTCCTCAGCATGACCTCCCCATCAACTACCCTCTCCCCAGGTCACCCTGAGTCTTACCTCCTCGGCAGCATCAGGTCCCGAGCCAGCTCCGTCTGAGGAGCTCCATGAGGCAGAGGTGTGCTGGGGCTCAGCACTGTCTGCTAGAGAGAAATCATGTTCTGACTTGGGAAGTTGAGTGCGTTTGGTCTGGAATTCACTGACTCAGAACATATATGGAAACAACATGCTGTTGTGTCTGCTCACCTGACAGTCACGGACAGCACTTGCAGGGCCTGTACTTGCTGAGCTGGAAAGAATAAACCCCTGTGAGCCCTCCAGCTGCTGCAGGCAGATGACTCTCTCATGGGCACTGCAGCCTGCCTGGCACCCCGAGAGCTGCCCACAGACCCCCCTAGCAGGTGATCTGGAGGCTACTGGAAGGCATAGATGGACATTGGATCGTGTCCAGAAAAGGGTGACAAAGCTGGGAAAGGGTCTAGAGCACAAGTCTGGTAAGGAGCAGCTGAGGGACCTGGGAGTGTTGAGCCTGGTGAAAAGGAGGTTCAGGGGAGACCTTCTTACTCTCCACAACTTCCTGAAAGGAAGTTGGAGCCAGGTGGGCATTGAGCTCTTCTCCCAAGGAACAAGTGACAGGACAAGAGGAATTTCAAAGGCTGTCCCAGGCTGCCCAAGGCAGTGGTGGAGTCCCCATCCCTGGAGATGTTTCCAAGCTGTGGAGATGTGGTGCTGAGGGACATGGTTTGGTGGTGCCCTGGTAGTGCTGGGGGAACAGTTGGACTCAATGATCTGAAAGGTATCTTCCAACCAGAACAATTCTATGTGGATGGAAAAGGGAGAGCATAGCTTGGTTTGTTGGCTTTGGAGCAAGGAGAGACGCAAGTTCAGCGCTGATACAGCTGATTTACTCCTGCTGCTGCTGCCTCCTACAAATATCTTTTATTCCCTGGCAGCTACTGAGTGGCTGGTGCCGTGTCTGACCCTGTCCGCTGCAAAGCCAGGGCAGAGCTCACTGTACCATTACCCTCATCCTTTGTCAGATTGCCTTCTGCCAAATTGTCCTTTCCAAGTGTTTGACACTATAATATTTGAGTCACTGAACAGACAATTTGTTTTAAAATAATAATTATTTTGAATAATAACCATTTTTGCAAAGGCACAGAGTTCACATTTCCAGGTGAGCTGGTAAATCTTTGCTTCCTGTGTGAAGATTCGCATGTACATGGGTGATGCCATGGCGTGTAAGGTGATGTTAAGCACTGACTGAAAACAAATTACATGATGTAATCACAAAAAATTGCCGAGTATGAATCAGTGAGAACACAGCTTTCCTTGCTCAAGCACACAATTTATTAGCAAATGTCACTGGCTGATATTTTGCTGTATCTACTATTCCAACCAGCCATATGGGAGGAAATCTGTAAATTATGTTATAGCAATTAATACACACTTACACAATTTGTACAAAATTGTTGAATGAATTATGCTACAGGAAGCAAATGCACTAAGGCAAACAATGGAACCTCATGAATATTTAGTTCTTATAATTTATTTAAAGTGGCAAAGACACAGCATCCAATCACCTGTTAAGATGAACCATCAGCTCTCTTTACAACCCTGTTTACTTTTAAGAGACTCAGTAAATTACCTTGCTGTAATTAATTTTTTTTGTCCAAATAAATGGGAGGAAAAGGGGCTCAAACGCCGGCAACCACTGCTTTCTCAGAGAGAAGAAGGTATGCAGCAGTCTTGGAGCAGACTGTGCTCAGGCTGATGCAGCCACAGCCACCAGAACATCCCTACCAGCATTTTCCCACAGGAGTTACCCCCTGGGACCTCAAATCTGCCCACAGACATTCCCCATGAATGCTTAGTTTTCTCCTATGGCCACAATCTCCACCCTCTGAGCTCAGTCCTGGCCTATAGGACAAGAGGAAACAGCCTCAAGTTGCACCAGGAGAGATTTAGGTCGGACTTGAGGAATAACTTTGTCCTAGGAAGGGTTGTGAAGGGCTGTTTGAGGCTGGGCAGGGCAGTGGTGGAGTCCCCACCCCTGGAGGGGTTTCCAAGCCGTGGAGATGTGGTGCTGAGGGCCAGGGGTTAGTGGGGCCCTGGCAGTGCTGGGGGAATGGCTGGACTTGATGATCTTAAGGATCTCTCCCAACCAAAACAATTCTATGATTCTGTAGTGGACAAACATTTAGGCACAGAGCAGGTGACCAACCCCCTGCATGATCAT
Source organism: Coracias cyanogaster (assembly GCA_033124195.1). NCBI lineage: Eukaryota > Metazoa > Chordata > Aves > Coraciiformes > Coraciidae > Coracias > Coracias cyanogaster. The sequence continues at coordinate 36,092 of JAVSBS010003724.1, read as the reverse complement.
GGGTGTTGCAGTAGACTGCTCTGCCCGGTGTCTTCTCATTGCCATCTCCAACTCTAACAGATTTCTGCATTTCCTGGTGGTTGTGGTTAAAACTATCTACAAACTCCCACTTCGTTACACTGGTGTTTTACAAAGGTGAATGGTGGAAATGCACTGAGGATGTTGGAAATGGGTTGCGTAGAGGATAGGCTCCATTCAACTAGTTAAAATCCCCAATAAAGACTTCAGGAAAGGTGTGAGTCTTCACCAGACTGCCTGGCTTTGCACCCTTGGAGACTTGGATAAAAGGCTTCTGATGATTCTGAAGTGACCCTCACACAATTACTCTAAAACACAACAACAGGCAGCTGGTTGCTGCCAAGAGCAAGGTAGGGTCACCCTCCTGGTGTAACTCTACAGAAAGGGAAGACAGAGAAAGATCATCCTCCTTACCTCACCCCTGCGTGATTGGGCTTTGCACGAAGGGTACTGAACAAAAGAGAAGCGATGTTCTTGGCAGTGCTGCTTTAAGTCAACCCAAGGAAAACACCACCAGTATTTTTTTTTTTTCAACATTTCCATCAATAGTTGTTAAGACTATTAAGAGAGGAACAAATAAACCAAAACCATAACTTGGGCATTTTCATGCAACGTTTCCGGGAGTTCAAGGTCAGGCTGCCTGGCCTTGCCAAAGCTGATCATCCATCATCAGCCATTAGCACGAGGTTAGTGATGACAGGAGCAAACAGCGAACCAAAAGCAGCCACCCGCGCACAAAGGACACACAGCTGTACCCACCAGCCAGGGCAGGAGATTGTGTCCAGCTCACAGGACTCAAGCCGCTGATCACAGAATAAAAGCTCAGGAAAACCATGAAAAAGTCCTATTTTTTTTTCCGCTCTAAAGCAGACTCGATCAGCTGGATTCCTTAACGTGCATGTGGTGGGAGTGGGGAGAACTGTTTGGGCACATTTCAAGGTTTAGAGTTGTTCTTTATGGGAGTTTTTTGGTTTTGTTTGTTGGGGTTTGGTTTTTTTTTGCACTGTTAACAAAAGAAACATTCACAGAACCAGAGGAATTCTAGATCTGCAATACAGAGCATTTACAGTCACTTTTCAGGTCCAAAATAATGGATTTCTGGGCTTTTATATTCAGCACAAGCTGGGATATCAAGTTTCCATCATGGGGTTTGCCCAAGGAAGGCATTAGATGTAGCTAATGCACCAGACACAGCTAACGCATCCTCTGCTGCTTACGGGCTCCTGCCATTTGGTGTGTGAATGCCAAAAAATAGCACATCACGTTTGCCAGCAACAAATAAACCCACACAGTTTCCGATGATCCCAAGCAGCCACTGGCCACCAGCCCCACCTGATAACAGTTATCTCTGCACTGATCGAGGTTTACATTCGTGATCTTATCTGAAAAAAAGCTGATTTTTAAAAAATGTTTATAAATTGTTCATCTCATGCTGTATAAGCACATTAGATGTGTTTAACTGAAAGATGATTTTTCTTTCCACTGAGACATTATCATATAATTACCTAAATAAACTAATCGCTGCCATTCTGAAGTGCCACATGCTCTGACATTGTAGATACTCATTTTAATACCTATTGTTTAAATTTGCTGACAAAACGACTGAAACTCCTCATGTCAGCAGAAGTGCCCACTGCAACCCTGTTTCCCTTTGTCTAAGTTATCTCTCTTCAACATATAAAAACAGGGGAAAAAAAGTTACTAAATAGATGATAATTATTAGCTAGTGAGTTCAAAAATGAAAACGCTTTTACTGTCTAAGGAACAAAAATGTGAATAACTCTGTGGCTTAGAAAACAAGCCAGTATCAAGGTATGAACACATAAACTTCTGTATTTTGGAAAAATAGAAAAAAACCATACAAACAAACCAAAATTGGGAAAAAAGTCCATGTTAGTCTGCTAACTCCAGTGTATAGATGCTTCTATAGGACCACAGGACTTTCTACCTAGAGAGACTACAGCTCTACATTAACCCATGCAGGCAGCAGATAGAAACATTTCCCTTCTAAACTGTGCCATAAACATGGTGATGGGCTGTGATTTAAAGCCTCCTGCCCCCAGCACAGGTGAGCTGCGTGATGCTGAGGGCACCAGTATCCGCTGTGCCTTGACTCCCTGCCAGGGAGTGGAAAAGCAAATGGAAAACTCCTGAGCTGGAGGGAGGGAGCAATAGAAGGGGTGTGGTTGCTATGAGCCTCCTTCTGTGGTGGAGAAGGAGTCTGCTGGGCAGCAGGTCCTGTGCTGCTCCCCTGAGCACCCATATCCTGAGATGGGTAGCCTGGGGATGCTGCCTCTGACCAGAAAGGGCAGAGCTCTGGCTGAGGTGGGAAGGCAGGTAGCTCTGCTCACACCGTAACTTTGGGTGTGAGTTGTCATTTCTTTGTAGATTAGCATTGTTTTCACTTTACAGAAAGTTGAGGCTCCTAAGGCTGGGAGGTCCTAGAGCGGTTTTTCCACTTCGGGCTCAGGACACAGGCTGGTGTGTCCCCACCTCCTACTTGCTGGATGGCTCCATGGGTGTGTTGGACTGCTCCACACTCAGCAGAGGTGAGTGGCTTCCTTGTGAGCAGGATTATGCTGCTTCTCTTGGGAGGTGTCCAGGGCCACACTTCTCCATTGGTGTCTCTTTCTGGCTGCTACCACAAGGCTCTTCATGACAACCCTTCAAGGTTACAGGAGCTGGTCACCCATCCCTCTCTGACTACAGGAGCCAGAGCCTTTGCTGCCCACTCAACATGACCTCTGAGTGGTCCCAGCACAGCTTCTCCCCCTGGAAGCCACAGCTGGACACTCCGGCCTGGAGCCAGAGACTCCTTTTAGGTAAATGGACTTGAAAACAGAGCAGCAGCCTCCTTTCTGCTGAGGAGGCTGGTTCCCTAGTGTAGAACAGCAGGGACCAGTATGTGCCGAGGAGAGCACTGGGAAGTCCCGCATGGAGCCTTTCAGCATGCAATCCGTGCTGCTACCAAAATACAGCTTCTGTCAAAGGCTTCAAGCGCTGCAATTTCAACTCCCCCAATGCCTTTTAGAGCAAGCCTTTAAAAATAAGTCTCTGGCAGAACAGGGGACGCTGAAGAATGCATCATTAAAACATCAATATTTAAGCACATTTCTGGGTAAACTAGGCACAAGAGCCTTGGCTTTTCTAGAACACAGATTGAATTTTCACAGTCATAATATTTCTGTATGTGTTTAGGGCGGGGAAAAACAAACAAACAAAAGAACTGTAACTTACAGGTGCCTGGCCAGTTGTACCCCTGTGTCCTGGTGTGAAGACACCCTGCCTCTGTGCTGGTGTGCCTGCACTGTCTGGGAGTCCCCAGGGCAAGTCAGTTCATGAATACGTGTCCATTTTTTCCTGTATTGCACATTAATAGCTTCTCAGTGTTGCAGTGCAGAGCACGGCATTCAGGGCATGTGGAGTCAGACAGGGCTTGGGTGCCCTGCAGGGAGGCGGTGGGTGAAGACTCTGCTTCCAGGCTAATCAATAACTAAAAGAGCTGCTCTGTTGGCTGTTGGGAAGGAGAGCCACCGGCTGTTTTGTCCATCAGTGCAGACACAGGATGGTACTGACTATATTCTTCATTGCTGACTTCCTCCCCACCCTGAAATGCAAGTCATCAGAAACACAGGGTTTTTGTTGTGCTTGTATAGGGAAAACAGACAGTGAGTGTCCTTGGAGGGAGGAAGCCTCTCAGAGCCTGCTGAGTTCAGTCCCCACGGCAGCCTCTCTCCTAAGTGGTCTCTGGTAATGACATTGCACTTCGTTAGGTGCACTGATATTTGAAAAAGAAGAAATGTGGCAGGGGGAAGAGAAGAATGTGGAATACCTAATGCTGCATTTCACTATCATAATTGGTTTAGATACTATAAATCTTTTTATATCTGCATTTTTTAACAACAAAAAAAAATATTGCTCTTTCAAGCAGTAATTCAGGCTTGTTAGCCTTAAGTTTAATAAAGTTTCTAGTAATGAGTTTTTCAAATGTTAAACTTGTTGTTCTATTCCTTTTGATTGAAACTAAAATTGCTTTTGAGGCACAAAGCTGTCAGCATGAGATCACAACTGACAAAGGGACTTCTAGTCAACAAACATCCCTGTCTACATCTCCCAATGGACTTTCCTTGCACCAGGAGAAGGCAGAATGGCCAAAGACTTCTGGAGGCTGTTATGATGTGGCAAATGCTCATCTGAAGATGAGCTCCTGCCTGAGGGCCATTAGGAAGCCTGGATGAGGCCATCCTACTTTCCCAGCATCCCACAAGGACCTGGTTGGTGGTGAGCTACTGGGGGAAGGGCAGCAACATAGAATGCATTTGTGGTGTTCCTTGCAGGACAAGACTCTGTCCTGCAACCATACTTTGTCTGCTGTAGATGGAGGCTGACATCTGCCATGACTTGTGCTTTCCAGTGGCCAGCTTCAGAGTCCATGGGACTAGCAGATTAAGTCAGAAACAACAAAGGTTGCCCAGAGCATCAACCTCTGGCAAGACTGTGGGTGAGCTGTGAGCTTGTCAAGAGTGTACCTGGAGCAGGATAAAAGCTGTTCGTTGTGAGCCCGGGAACCAAAAGCAACATCCAAATTACACAATGTGACCTGAACCTGAGACCAGTCAGTAGGGTGCTGCCTTGGGGCTACTCTTATGAGCAATGTCAAAGTGTGCTGACCATGTCCCTGGGGGCAGTGCTGTTCCTAGTGGGTGGGTGTCCTGTTGGAGGACACTTGTGGTCTCATGGCCAATGGTTGTATGGAGGATGAAATTCTGGAAAATATTTGGAATATGTTTCTTTTTCAAAGATTTCCAGCTTCCTGAATGAAATGGAATCTTACCACTTTGTGTCCATTCACACTTAGATATTTCCATTCCTGGGAAGCATAGAATACATCTGGCAGCTCCATGGACTGAAGTGGTTGCTGTGACCGTGAGTGTGCAGTACCATGCACCAGTCCAGTGCAGTGGCTGGTCCTGTCCTAGATTCACTGTGGTCCAGGGATGACAGGGATGGCTGAAGCCACACTTGCAGCACCACTGAGAGTGAGCAGGAATGGTCTTGTTGACTTGATAGCTGGTGGTGCAAAGCAGGGATCCATAACTGAGTCCTGCAGGGACCTTAGAGGTGATGTGGGGGAACATGAGAAGTTGGTCAGACCAAGCTGATGCCAGAGAAACACAGGGAAATGTGGTCTACAACCTGATTTACCCTGATAAATGTATCTACCCCTCTCTTTCAGATTCATATGGGATCTATAACCTCAGAGCTTTGGGTAATGACCTGCTTCCCAGCAGAGCCACCTACACCATAGCTGAGCTAGCATGTTGCCACTGATGGGAGGGTTTTTTGTTAGGGCTGTCATGAGTATCCAAAGTCTTGGGTCCTCACTTGATTTACTGGTCTTGAATTAAAAAGAAAAAAAACCCAAATCAACAACCAACTACTCTTTCACCTATAGAATCTCCCAGAAGAGCACCAGAAAGCATATGTTGATGGTGGCTTCTTCATAATGTTATTAACAATATCCTCAGATATTTGAAAATACTGTGGGGACTTTGATTGTGACTAATGCCTTTTCACATGTTGGGTACAAATGTGGAGGAAGCACAGAGTTTTTTACTACTTCCAGGTAAGAAGTATTTGTTAAGTAACTGGAACTGTCAGCTGGCACCAGGTCTCACTACAAACCCAGCAATGTGGAACCTACATGCTACCCAGAAGTTCACCAAGCCTGTGAACAGTGAACTCTGCTCAATGTTTTGGCAGGAACCAGGCTCCTGGAGGACTTTGATTAGAAATAAGTTCAAAGAGATGCTCAGAATCACAGAGCAAAAGTGGAAGAGTGCAAACCTGTCTAGAAGGATGAGGAAGAGAAGAGAGACTTAGCAGGGGCTGCAGAAGAAATGGGTGTGCAGTTGTCCATACAAATAGCTAAAGAGATCATCAAACCAGCTAAGCAGAGAAAAATCTTGAGGCAAAATTTTAAAGTGTAGCAAAATGCATTGAAGATCATGGGGACTGCAGGCTTTTGAAAAATGCCCTTTGCATCCTCAGTGATCGAGTACTTCAGAAAACAGTTACCAACTGCTCAGCCACAGGAGGTGTTGTGGGAAACCAACCCCAACCGCGACAGGTCCTGAGGTGTGCCTGCTGCTGTGGTGGCCTCTGGAAGCAAAGGGGAAGCAGGTAGGAAACGCATCTGGGAGTCCAAGGTCATTCTTGCAGGAGATGTGAATCTCCATGGCAGGGGTATTAGTGCATGTACTGCCCAGGACACCACATCATCCCCATGCAGTCCATCTGCTTCAGGAGGGCTTGCAGCACCTGGCACAGGTTTGTCCTGAGGGAGATACCCAAACAGGTATGTTCAGCTGCAGGGATTGATGTTGTCTCAGGTGGAGCTGTTGTTTCTGCTGCTGAAACCAGATTTCTCTGAGTCAGATGGGAACAAGACTGGGAGAAAATGCTCCTGCTGACCCACCTCTTCCTAGCTCAGCCCTTGCCTTGGCACTGAAACAGCACTGTCTGCTTTGTTTTGACATGTTGGTGGTTTTTTTCATGTCTTCTTCTCCAAATGTCAGCTTAAGCCAACAATAGGTCAGGGAACACTGAGCAGTTCTAGTACTCAAATACAAACTACTTTTTTTTTTTTTTTTTTTACTTCATTGCTGTTGTGAAGCTACATCTCTCTCGCAGTCACTGCTGACAGAAGAAATGTCTGTCTTTTTTTTTTTCTCAAACCTGTGATTACATCTCCTCTGCATATTCCTTAAACCAGCAGAAAAGTAGAAAATACTTCTGCTTTTTCTACATTGTTGTGTAGAAACACTGTTATGAGAGAACTGTGCTTATATTGCAATAAAACACTCTTGTGAAATACTGAATAATTCCTTTTTATGCTTGGCAACTCTTTTGGACATAGATGTTTTCCAGTAACATCTGTTGATTCCTTTGTTCTGTGTTTCCCAAATGCAGTTTTATTCTATCCTACCAGCTCCCCCATTTTCTTGTGTGCTGCTTTTCCTCTTTGGTCAAGCCTGGACTCCTTCGCCTGGTCAGCCTGACTCTTCCTCACAGGACTCCAAAGCTGAGGCCCCTCTAGCACCAGCCACTCCAGAGCTGAGCACGCTCTAACTGCCACCATGGAGTGTCATCAAAGGTAGAACAACAGATTAAAACTCTCTGGTTCCAGATGAAGCCTAACCAGGCAGGGGAGAGTAAATGTAAGGGCTATCAAAATAATCAAGTTTTGACCCTTTTTTTTTCTGGGTTTATTTGGAGAGAGCTGTTCAAGAAGCCAAAGATCCAAGGCTGAATGGGGATCAAGACAGGCATCATCTAGTAAAGGGTCAGTAGGATTCCTCAGAGCTCCATGAAACAATTCAGAACCATAGACCCCTTCAGTCTTTCCTCTCCTGACAGAGGTTGCTCCAGCACTGTTTCCTTCCAGACGTTTTTTCTCATGAGAAAATTTAAGCTTTTAATAGGGCCATGACCAATTTCTTTGTCTATTTATGGACAAAGAAGAAAACATACAAATGGCCATGTAACAGGTGGAGTGAGCATGGCACCCTGAGCAGTGTGGTTACCTGTATGATACCAGCACTTTGAGGCTGTCAACTTTTTAAATGGTCTGAGCACAAAGTAAACATCTACCAACAGCAATGTAAATTAAAACAAAGAGAAAAACATTTTAATGCTTTGTAAACTGTATGATTCTTTGTTACAGATAACTACCTTTTAGGTTTGCTATGACCTTGTTCTTTCTGCATAGCTAGGTACAGAACATAAAACAAAAGTTTGAAATCTTACAGTAGAAAGAGTAAGAATCTGCCTGGTTTGGGTGGTCTACATAACCTGGTATTGATAACTGGGAGTGTTTTGGCAGCCAAAGTGGAGTGAGCAATTCTTGGAGTTCCTGGGTGCTCCAACACATCACAGTATCCCACTGATGTTTAATTTCTCTGAGGAGGCATTACAGGTATGTAATTTCTAAAGGGTCTAAGTTATTGCTGAACTCGAGGGAAATTTTGCCAGGGACTCAACACCACATGGGAAGAAACTCAAAACATGGGGAAAAACAGGGAGGAAAAATAAATTCCAGCTAGCTAATGGATTTGGTGGATGTGTGTACACTTGTGCTGTTAATGTCAGAAAATGTATAAACCAACCATTTTCCCTAATCCTTCAGGATATATCCACTCCATGTTTTTCTTGAAACATCTATCCTTGTTTTCTTCATGTGTTGCCTGCAGATCACTTATTCCCTCAGTCACCAGTTTGTGTAGCTTCCTGAAGCCAACATGAAGATTGCTTCTATGTTCCTGATGGGATAAACTGGACCCTGGCCCACAGGTCATCCTTTTTCCTTGCTTTATCCTAGTTTGAAGTCCTAATGATTGCCCTGGCTGAGAAATTCATGTAAATACATGAATGCAAAATTGCACAAGCCAGCAGAAATGTTGTCTGTGTGTACAAGAATCTTGAAAACCCGTATTAGTCACTTCTGAAGCAGCAAGAAACACACACCATCAGTAGATGTATCCAAGACTAGACGGGAGAAGAACAACAAGACAATGTTTTTTCCTTCAAGGGACAGGATGGTGAGTTGGAGCTGTATCTACAGGGAGCATCCAGCTCTGCCAGAGTTGTGGATTGTCATCTCCTGCTGTTGGAAAGACATTTGAGAGATGCTGCTGGCCTAACATCCAGGGGAGGGTTTACCAGAGGTCTGTTTGCCAGATGTGTCTTGTGTCTCCAGCTGTTTCTTGGGCAATCCCTCCTAAGAAGTATCCCTAGGAGATGTTAGTAGAGCCTTGCTCTGTGCTTTGTCTCCTCTGTGTCAGAATTAGCTCAACTGCAACCAACCCAAAAGTCAGCAAAGATGGAGTGGGGGCAAGGGTGATTTCTCCTGCTAATGTGGGCTTGCTAAGGTTTTGTGTGCCTAAGCTAAGCTAGCTTGGAAATGAGGCCACAGCAGAAATCTGCTGGCTCTGGAAGAGTTAGGTTTGAACACAACATGATGAATATGGTCCACACACAAAGCTGTCCTTTGGATCCACCTTCATCCTTTCCTCTCTCAGCTTACAGTGTGTCAGTTATTATTAGTCCCTCACTCCATTTTGTTTCCCTGGTTTAGTTCTTGGTCAATAAATAAGCTGAGTCCTGGGTGGAACCACCTATTTTTGGGACAGGCAGGTGGATTTGCTCCCAGCTAACATGGAAGGAGTCTCTCAGCCCCCAGCATCCAGCAGGAAGATCTTCAAACTCAGTTTTCGTCTCTGGGGCATTCTTTAGGTGTGCTTTGGATACACAGCGCCTGTCTTGCAGTTGAATTATTAAAAGCCTGAGAGTCAATCATCAATACTCAGGTGTACCAAAGCAACCTGTTCTTCTTATTAAACAGTGCACTCTTTTCCCAAAAGAATAAGAAACACAATATTGGAGAAGAGAGTTGATGAAAGAAAGGGACCACAGTGAATACTGGCTGAGGTTTAATAATCTGTGCTCCCCAGCAGGAATAACCTCCAGCTGCCAGTGAATATGGTCCATGTGCCAGCAGGGCCCCCCATGGCAGAGGGCACTTCATCCAGCACAGCTGAGACCCCACCACCCACTCCGGCGTGCAGGGAGAGCCGTGACAGCACAGCTGGTGTGGCCACAGCGACTGGGGACCTGCCTGCGCGGAGCAGGGATCACCCAGCTCAGTCAGTGACCTGGCAGAAGACTTCCTGCAGCAAACACCCGTGTGCGAGCCGCTGCACCCACCGCCCTCTCCTGCAGCCTGTGGCCAGGAAGCCAACACCTCCTTTTCCCCAGATCCTGATGGTTGCTGCAAAATACAGGTATTTAGGCTTTCTGTCTTCGGTTCTTTCTACATCTTTCACACAAGCACACGCTTGTCCTCTGATTTCGTTAGGGCTGGCAGCTTGTTTATCATGCCACACTTTATTCTGGAATGAGTTTTTCTCTTCATTTAATACTTTTCCTTTCACTTAATGTATCTTTGAGTAGTTTCAGCATCTGCATAAACACTATACTAATGTAAGTTATTTACTGTGTTATCTTGACATAACACAAAGCGCATTATTGACAGCTACCATATATTTATAACAGAATGGAGATGTCAGTATTTTCCAACATGTTTATTACTACTGTGGTGCACTTTGTAAGCTGAAGACAGCTCGGGAACATAGTAGGCATTTTTTTTAATGGTAAGGTCTTGAATTACCTTCATATCTTTATCCAGTCACTCTTATTTCTTACCTCTTTACATCCTCCAAATTAAAAAAAAAAAAACAACAAAACAACCAACCAAAACAACCCACAAAGAAAAAACCCCAGGTGTCTAAAACTAGCTTCCCTGTTTGTTTGTTTTCACTCTTGAGTGATGCATCTGTATGGCAAACCCTTTGTCCTCCAGGTCAAGCTAAGCTAAGCCTGACTTCTGAACAACGCACATCACTGTGCACATGGTGGAAATCTCACCAAATGAGAGGAAAAGCTGGATTTACAGCTTTAGGTTGGTTAGTGGCATAATGTAAGTGCATCATTATGGCCAACTGTAGTAGCTAAAGTGATGTTGTTTGTTTTTATTTGAAAGGATGTATTCCTAAAAATAGTGTGCAACACACTGGAGACAACATTGCTGCCTTCAGCATGGAGGAGGGGAGGCTGAGCAGAAGCAGCGTGGGCAGGAGGAACCCTTGGCTTAATGTGCTTCTATAGTCCTCAGTGAGGTGATTGCTCACTTCGCAACCTGAGAAGCTGGGATCATTTCTGTGGTGTCTGCGAAGGCTCTTTCGTTTACCTGAGGATCCTCATTACAAAGAGAGGAGAATCAGAAAGGAACCAGCAGCAATAACTGATCATCCCAGAAAAAGACTGAAGTAACTCAGACATTCCTCCTCCAACTCACCTCCCCCAGCCTCCTGCCTCGCTCCTGTGCTCATGGGGCTGCATTTTCAGGCCAAGTTCAAGCTCAAGTCCAGAGCCAGCTGATCAGAAATGCCAATGCCTGGCCCCATGGATGATGCACAGATGCAGATGTGCAGAGATACAGATGTGCAGAGTCTCTTCCATTCCTAAGAGGGACCAAAAGGGGAGAACATACAGGAAGAAGGAACAAGCAAATACGTACCACCAGCAAGGGAGCTCGAGGGTCCATAACCTCATCCAGCTCCTCATGCCCAGCCTTTAGGGAACACTACCCATCATGAATTGTGCATCACTTTTGCATACTACAGTCCTTGCAAGAAAGAGAGGAAATCAGTATGGGAATGAAGGTGGAAAGAAAAGGAAAATAAGTGTCTGAGGCCAAGCTGTTGAGCAGGGTTGGCTGCAGTCTCCTTTCAGGTAGCTCCCTGCCTCTGGAAGCTCTCAGGACATGGGGCTGGGGGGACAGGGTAGTAGATAGGTATATGACCAGGCTGGGGGCAAGCAGGCAGCATCCTGCTTATCCAAAAAGCAGTGACAGGGGCATGAGGCCACCTGGCACTGCCTGGGTACAGGGCAAGACAGGAAAGTCTTCCTCATGAGCACCCACACTGCGGGAACCTCCTCTTTGAAGAGACAAATTGGCAAACTGGGGATGGTATGTGTGTGCCTCTGGTCTTGTGTGTGGGTACCCAGGCACGTGGTTTCACCAAGAGATCCATTTGTTATGTAAAAATACTTTGTCTGCAGTCCTGTTGACTTTGCCTTTCAGTGCATTGCATTACAGCTGTCACAGTATTTGCATGGACAGGGGAACATGGATCTTGTTTCATCCTCAGGGTTCATGCCAAGCCCAGACCTTGTCTAGGTCACACTGGAAAGGGCCCTCTTGTAAACAAGCACAAAAGAAGGAACTGGAGAATGGTTCAGAAGAGTTCAGAGTATCTACAGCCCAGCAGCAGCTCAAATGGCAGGTGTAACTGCGGTAGCAGCGGGTTTGAGAGCTAGAGGTGAATGGTGTTTCTGGGATTCTGGAGAATGCCACAGCACCGCGGCTGTCAGGATGTGCTAAGTCATCAAAACACAGCCTTCTGGAGATGTGTCAGCTCTACAGAAATGAAAAAAAGCAGCTTTAAAAATGCCTTAGAAAGCCTTTCCATCAGATGTTTTAGCTTTCAAAAAGCACTCTGTGATACTTCGCACCGAAGTAAGTGGGGTTTTCAGTGTGACTAAAAGCTGCAGCATCCAGCCTGGCCCAGGGGCACAGAACCTCAGCTTGCAAAAGGGAGCAAAGTCCAGGGCTTCACGTGTGCTGATAGCTCAGGGTATCTCACATTAGAGGGGGGGATTTGGAGGAGGCCTGTGGACAGCTCCCATGGGCACAGGGACTGCCTTCTGCTGGATGAAGAGCCTGTCCCGTGCGCTGGGGAGCGTGGTGCTGCACCCCGGGGTGCTGCTCCCTGGGCACGCAGGAGGGTGCCGCAAACGGCTTTGGGAGCACAGCAGAGAGGAACGGGAATAACTCGAGCACGAGAGGCTCCCATTACCTACCTCATGACAGCAGTATTTAGAATGCCATGAAATACCAGTTTGTGGTAAATATTCTTTTCCGTGGGAGTTAGCCAGGTCACACTTCCCTTTGGTGCAGGTGGAAGGCAGCAAAAGCTGCCCGTACACCTTCAAGTACCTGCCTCATCTTCTTTTTTCACTGCAGAACAGGGATGCTATGTTAAGAGGAAGCAGTCTCCATCGCGTGGAGTTGGCTGAATGGTTTAACATTACCAGTTTTGTCAGGACAAGCCATTTCAGAGGCATTTCTGTCTGGGACTGTCACTCAGCCACCTAGGATGTGCAGACAAGCAGGGCTCTCTACAAGGCTGGCATTTCTGCCTGGAGCCCTCCTTCTCCATGCCCTTTCAAGCCATCCAGAGCACAGCAGAGCTCTGAACAGCCCTCCATCCTCCCCACTCTGCTGCCTGGGCTCTACCCACACACCCCTGGAACAAACCTCAGGGAGTGCCTGTGTTGCATCCTCCCCAGCATCACCCACCCCCCATCCTGCCCCAGGAAATGCTGGATTTCCAAATTCTAGCTTGTGGCGCTTGTGCTCCCAAAATGCAAACAACCCCCAAACTAAAACACGTTGAAGAAATGAGGGCTTGCTCCATCAACTAGACCTAGAAAACAGAGATCTTTGATTCCGATCTGTCATTGGGAGAAATAAGCTTTCCTTTCTTTCCCAAACAAGAGGTTTCATTTCAGAAAAATCTGTCTGAGTCTGCATCAAAGCCTGCCCTGCATTTCTATCAGCATACGGGTATTATCCTACAATTATGAAGCCACAGAACTATAGGACTGAAGTTTGCCACACGGGTAATGTACTTTTATATACACAACAGAAGCTGTTAACTTGATTGTTAATCTGTTAAGTGCTTTTTCCCCAAGGAGAAAACAGGCTAAATTACAGAGTCACTCATCAGTAAATGCCCTCATGGATCTGTTCTTATATGTGTGAGAAAATGTAGGGCAAAAACTAAGAGCAGCGGGAGCTGACTGCCCATGAAAACCAAACCTGCGAGTGCTGGGCCTGAGATGGATGTATTATTTGCACATCTTGAAACGTCAGATTAGGCCCAGAGAGATAATGGTTCACTGAAGGTCAGGCAGCCAGCGAGGAACAACTCCCTTTGATAACCCATATCCGCTGCTCCCATCTCCCTCTTCTTTGAGTCAGTGTATAAACGAAAATATTTGGGGATGAAAGATTATATGATGTTATCCTTCCTTTACTGACAGCTAGAAACCCAAGGGGAGATCCTTTCCCACTGCTCAAGGCTGCTGGCTCAGACACCAGCGCTGAGCTGAACACAAACACGCCGGCAAATGCAGGCTCCTTGGCTTCCTGGCCTGGGGCCTCAGTGGTGACAAGCATCCCTCTCCCGAGACATCAGCGCAGAAGCCATCGTCTCCAAGTAAGAAAGGCTTTCAACTCTGTAGGGTATTTTATTTAAATGCCTTTTACTGGAGGGAGATTGCAGGAGAAGGAAGAAGAGGTGTAGATTATCTCCGATCCCTCTGGATGCAGCGGACACCGTGAAGTGCAGCGTCAGCCAGAGCTCTCGCCGGGGCCCAGCACACAGTGCAGACCCCATCCTTACTTGCTGTCAGTGTACAGATTTTCTTAGACACAAACAACTCTATTCATCATTGGCACCAGGAGGGGATGTCTGTATGAAGACATGAGGCTTCTCTTCAAGATAAAGATGAGGACACGCTGGTGGCCCCATCTCCAGGTGCCAGGCAGACCTGGTTATGCTCCTCCTCAGGATCAGCCAGCAAAGTTTGTCCTGGGACCTTGAGGTATGTCCAGCCCAGCCCTGTGCCTGCTCAGGTCACCAGCTCCTCCATCCACAGCCGTCCTCCAGTTAGGCGTTTAAAGTCACCAAATCCACCTGGAGGTCTGGTGGTGGCAGCAAGGGGCTGCAGCTGCTCCAGCCAGCTACTGCAAACAAAGTCCTTTTTATTTAGTTGCAGCGTCACTTCTTTCCTGAAATGCAGCCCCTTTGCTGCTCTTTTCCACATTTCTCTTGTGGCAGCGAGCTCAGCAGCACACACCGTTTACAAAGATCCAGGCCCTGAGAAATAGTGAAAGCACCTTTTTCTCCTTCCTTGCAGGGTCACTCGAGCACAGGGGTCTTTATTCATTCTTTTTTATGGTTACCTGGCTAATGGGCTGTCTGATTTTTTTAGCTGAGGAGGCCAGACGATGGGAGGGGGGGGGCTAAGTGGGGGGTGGTAATAGGTTACATTCCTCCCTTTACAGGCACCATCAAACCGTGCATCTGGGACCTCTCCTGTTATCAGAGATGTCTGTCTTCACGCAGCTAAGTCTGCCCTCATAGAAGGAGGAGGTTTCCTTTCTTTTGCAGGTATTTGCACCTTTTCGGGTACCTGCACCATTTTCCTTTTTCTTTTGAAAGGAATTTTGGTAACTTATTCAGGTCTTTTTAGCATTATTTTCCCAGGTTTGAGGGCCAGTGGAGCAGAGTTGACTCTACCAATTGCTTTCTACAGTCTTCGGAGCTGGTTATTTGAGGTCCTGAGAGGACTGTCACCAAACAAGCTGACCTTGGAGAGCTGGCTGGGTGGACTGTCCTCTGCTCACACCAATGCCAGCATGGCAGAGCAGAATTTTGGTAAATGTCTTCATCTTTAGCAGTTTTTCCCCAGTACCAATTTTGCTATATGGTTCCTACCCCTATAATCAGGACACATGATCTATAAACTAGCTCCAGTTCTTTCCTTATGCTGAACCCAAAAGTTACCTACCAAATTTGAAGCTAATTCTACTGTCTCTCTTGCCAACACTTCTCAAGGTTTTGGCTAGTGGTGAGATGGCATCAGAAAATTTCAAAAGTGACATAGAAGAAACAGTTTTTCAAAGAAAGAGTTCCTTTTATAAATCAGAGACAGTCATTCATTGTTTATTGATGTGGCTGTCATGTCTATGTCCGTAGGTGTTCATTTGTCATTTGTACTGCTTAATGGAGATTTAGCACTTTATAATCAGTGAGAACATTTCACTGCAAGGGTGCTGTTATGATGAGCTAATTAAGTATTCATTGTAATAACACTGATAATAACGAACTTATTTTGTATTCATTTTTCATATGCACATGTTCCGTATTTCCTTAAGAGTACTATTTTGATTCTACACCAGGTATCAGAAGTAGGTATAAAAATAAAGAAGTGTCACCTAGGCCTTTTCTTCTACTTAATAACAGCTCATCACAGGGTGGAACAGCAGGCGTACGGTGTGTCGGGAAGCTCTATTGTGTAGTACCACGCAGCAGCAAGTAGTAAAACCCTGCCCACAGTGAGACTACGTTAAACTCCAAGTGCACTGCACTGACGGCACTTCTGGGAGAGGCTTTGCCTGCTGGCTTCTCTACTTGTAGCATCCCAGGGTCTGGGTCTCCCAGACATGGCTGGACAGTGGACGCAGCTGATGCTCTGGGGTTGGGCACAGCTCCGAAGACTTTAACGCTCTCTCTCAACTGTAGGATCACTTGGGGCAGATATTTGTATTGTGAAGGCATCCAGTCTAAAATGGGGAAGAGGCCATCCCATGGTGGGTGTCACCATGTGATGGCACTGAGGTTTCCACCTCAGAGATGGCACATTCTCCTTGGCCAGACACCGAGGGGATGGTGCCGTGCTTCAGCACTGCCACCGTGACAGTTCTGGAGCGCGTCTGTGCCAACTCGCCGGTTTATCTAAGGACATGAGTGGAATTATAATTACACTGCGCAGTGCAGGCAGGAGCTTCCCCGTGCTGGTGGCTGGCAGAGGGCCACCCAGCCCAAGCTCCTCCTGCCTGGTCCTGCCTGCCTGCAGCCTACAGAGGCAGGAGCAGGGGATACCCATGGGGATGGCAGCAGGGAGAGCAAAATAGGCCAAAAAACCTGTTAAAAGCTTCTGGCAGAGGTAGCATGGTTTATAATAGAAAAGGAGGGCACAGCTGGATGGAAAGGAGTAGCAGAGGCTTTTTCCAGATGTCAACAAACCAAGATCAGTGGTGTGGTGTGTGTATGCCCATCTAGGGAGCAGCAGATGGAGAGGAGCTGGTACATGATAGGCATAGCAGGGCCTGTTGTGGCAGGACAAGAGGTGATGGGTTTAAACTAAAAGAGGGAGATTCAGACTAGAGCGAAGGAAGAAAATCTTTGCTGCTGAGGGTGGTGAGAGCCTGGCCCAGGCTGCCCCATCCCTGGCACCATTGCAAGTGAAGTTGGCCGGGACTCTGAGCAACCTGCTCTAGTTGCAGATGTCCCTGCTCCCTGCAGGGGAGTTGCACTAGATGACCTTTGAAGGTCCTATACAACCTATAATTCTATGGTTTTTTGATCTACATTTGTAGCTGTTTTGATAGTCTAGGCATTTACTAAATTGTGCTTAAAATGTGTGTCTTTGATTTCACAGATCTCCAAAGAAGGAACATGGAGGTCCACACATCCTGGCCAGCCAGCAGGTTGTTTAAGATGACTGCTGGCAGTTTACAGGTGATGGTAGATAGTTTTGCGGGGTTCTCACAGATTGACTTTCCTCTGTGTGGGAGGGAGGGCAGAGAGGGACACCCTGTTCATCTAGGGTGGGTGCTGACTGCCAGCACCAGTCACCACATGAGATGAGGGATCCTCTGCCCAGGACCAAACTCCACCAGAGAGCAGATTTGTGCACTTCTGCACATCTCTTGAAGTTTTTTTTCTCAATAAGTCTCCTTCTCTGCAGCTCCTGGATCGCAGAGCTGTATGTCAACGTACCTGGTAAAGACAGTGAAAGACTGCGCCGACCGGATTGTGAAGTGCCTCGGAACCAAGGGAGGAGAAAGTACTGGAGAAAGAAAGGAAAAAGCAGGTGGAGAGGGAGAAAAGAGTAAAGTTTAGTACACAAGACAAGATAAAAACTAAAGCAAAGCACTGAGAAAAAAAAGACTGGCTACCCTTTTGTCCTTTTACTTTTCTCCAGACCGTACCAGGGAGAGCGCAGAGCAGGCAGCAGCAGCAGAAGGCTGGTATCTCAGGTTCTGTCACATAAGCAAACCCTCCGATACTCTTTGAAATTCTGTCATAACACAAGGAATCCAGATGAACATTATATTTTCTAAACCATCCTTGTGAGCTCTCTCAGTTTTATTTAAATCTCTGCTTAGAACACAGAGAGTTGAGAGCTTCACAAGGGGTCTGTCCTCACCAGCACAACCAAATCCAACCCCTTGTTCCCAGAGCCGTGGCTGGGAAGGCTGGGGAGCCCCGGAGGCTGTGTCCTGGGAGCATCAGGGGTTCCTGGTCCCCATCTCAGCGTGGATGTGGTGGCTGGAGACAGCCAGGAGGCCAAACACAGCCCGATGCGAGGGGAGCAGCGGGTGCCCAGGGCAACACAGCCCACCGGCATGGGGACCAACACACCACAGTTGTGGAGCCACAGCTGGTGCCACTGCAGCCACACACCTTAATATTTGATGCCAAATCTACTTCTCTTGTGTAAATGTTGATATTGCTTAACGCAGAGCTTGGCAGAGAGGATTTTGTAATGCTACCGATCAGGCGGCTGCCTCCCGTTTATCTCTGTGCTCTACAAAGAGCTCCTGCCTTGTGGGTGGGCTGCCTTCATCCCTGAAAATCACTGGGAAGAACTGTCGTCCCTGGAAATAATTTCTCTGTTAAATAGGGATAAAAAACCAACACAGTATAAAAACATAGCATTGACGGATATTTCCTTCTGACAAAACAAATCAAGAGTGTTCATGCTGAAACATTATGCAATGTTAAATATTATAACTTTTTACAGGGCAAGGATTCACTTGCACTGAGGAAAGTCTGCCAGTGCCAGAGGCGTGGCTGTTCACATGACCATTAGATTGAACATGCAACTGTGGATCAGTGGCTGTAATTTAGTTTAGTGAGTGTTTTGGTGGAAACAATAACCAAAAAAACCCAACAAAACAGGGTTCACAAAGGGCAGAGCTTCACTAGCAGTATAGTTCCTTTTACTGGAAGTGGAAACGGTAAAACTTTCATTTCAGGGAAAGATCAACATTTAGGTTTGAGATGATTAACAGTAGCAGTGAATATATTTAAAATATTGTTTACTATTGAAATATTGTTTAATAATACTTACATGTTATTGTTGTAGAAAATACTTAGCTAACAATTTAAACCATTTTTAGCTGTAACTAACAAGTTTTGTAGACTACCATGACTGCAATAAAATTAGGGGCAGGTTTTGTGGTCTTGAGAGGCAATCTCTTGTTAGACAAGTTGATTCCAGCAGATAGGATATGA
This sequence comes from Coracias cyanogaster, assembly GCA_033124195.1. Lineage (NCBI taxonomy): Eukaryota > Metazoa > Chordata > Aves > Coraciiformes > Coraciidae > Coracias > Coracias cyanogaster. The sequence goes on along the minus strand of JAVSBS010003724.1, from coordinate 17,298 downwards.
GGTGCTTAATAAGCAAGATGATCCTTTCTGAGAAATCTTGTCTCACATGCGGTGTGATAATAATGATAATAACAATCAAACATCGTAGCAGTAACTCAAACCAGGACATTATCACTGGGTAAGTGATGATGGGAGCAGTTGCTGTGGATCTGCTCTGTCTGCTGGGCACATCCAGATGTTAATGCCGCAGTACTGGTGAGGGTGAGACCAGCCCTTGCCAAGTCCAGGGAAGGAGGACTTGGTCCTCTCCATGAGATCAGCTAGTGGTGCTGAGTCCTTGCCCCGTGGCTCCTGGGTTTTCATTCCAGTTCCTCCGTGCCTGGCTGTGTGGGCTGGGGCAGGTCACTGAGAAACTGCTTCTTCTCCTTGTGTCTCATCCATTTTTTGAAAGCAGGCATGATAGCAAGCTGCAGCTCCAGGAGAGTGTTAGACCCATTTCTCCATTCATATCGTTCTATCAGTTTAAGCTTTTAATGTGTATGGTGTCGTTACGCGTGCAGAGCTCTCCTTAGCAGGGTGTGAGGAAGAGGTTTCCCATCCCAGGATGAAGGCTGTGCAGGTGGAGAACACCCAGGCCAGGTCACCCACCAGACAAGGGTGTGCAGAGGGAGCAGTACAGCTGCAGTCATCCTTTCAGCTGCTTCTGCCAGGAAAAACTTCTCCAGCAGCCAGAAGGGAGAAAGACAAACACAGTAATTAACCCTTTTTTTTAATAGGGTATTGATTTCCAGCGCAATGTCAGGCAGAACTTAATAGGTACAGCCAAGCTTTAATTGAGCCAAAAAGTGATTTAAAACAAATAAAGGCAGTCCCAAAGAGGACTGGGAGAAAATGGGGCAAAG
>JAVSBS010003724.1:0-16356 GCA_033124195.1 Coracias cyanogaster | reverse complement strand
GGACCATCGGGCACAGAGTTCTTACAGTGACGGCAAAAGACACAAACGGAGCAGGTAATATATTAGGAGAAGTGAGACTCCAGCAGAACCAAATGCTAATAATTACAAAATTAATTCCTTCCATTAAAAATTAATACACTGTTGGAACGTTTAATACAATGAACACCAGATAAAATTATTGTTCAATCCAATCAAATCTCAACAAGTTTTTTCTGAGGATGTGATGGCATTTATTGAATTATCTCTGAACTTCTTATGCAAATCAGAGTTAGACCTGAATGCAGCAGGCTGATTTTGAGCTGTATCTACATGCAGCAGTTGTAATACTCTTAGGAGGAGAAAAAAGGGTTGAATTTCCCTTAAGGTGACTACCTGGAAGATCTTGGGCGGCACCTGGCAGGGCAGCTGAGGCCATTCCCTCACCTGTCCTGCCACCACCAGTGCAAGACAGCCCGTCCTGCTAAGAAGAAAGCTGGTTTAAGACAAAAGCTTTCAGAAATCATCCATTTCTGACTTCTCAACTCTGATGTTTCTCTGAATTACAAGTCAGGTCTCTTTAAGAAGTGTTTAACTGCCAGTTCATGGCTTGGGCTTCATCAAAGACCTCAGTTAGCTAATCACTTTTCAGAGAGGTCTTTCTCCTGCTTTTAACAAATGCCTGTAAGGACAGGGAGCAGAGCTGTTTCAGAACCAAAGTCAGTGATACCTCCATCAAGTGGACACCTCCACCTGATGGGCAAGGAACCAATGGAGTGTCTGTGTTAGAAACTGGAGACCCCACAACTGCTGGGCTTCCGGGGGGCTTTCTAGCAGTGCTGGTTACTCAGAGCTTTTAGTGCAGCTGTCTCTGAAAGTCTGAAGCATGATCGTAAAATATAAGACATTTAATAGATAACTTTGTATTTTTTATTTTTCTTTCATATTTGTTCATATTTTCTTTCATACAAGTCAATGTGAGTGAACGTACTTGCTGTTCATGACAGAGGAGTTGATACAATATATTAAAGTGTTCCAGCAAGTAGGGATATGACTGAATGTGTAACTAATGAAACCCCCTATTAACAGGGATATTGTTTATGTCTGATGCTCTCAGTTGATACTAAAGTGGCAAGAAAAGCTCGCAGCAAACCTCAAGGACCACACTGGGACTGTGGGGAAAAAAGTATCTTCTAGAGACGCTGGAGGCAGTGCCACCAATAGACAGCAAGGCTGACTTCCAGTGCCGTGTGGCAGCTGCTTGCTATGGACTGCATGAAATCATAGAATATCTCAAGTTGGAAGAGACCCATAAGGATCATCAAGTCTAACTCCGTGTCTAGATCCAAATCTTGATCTAGAAATTGCCAACACTGGATATACTGCCAGGTAGCTTTGTAGACACCTGTCACTGTCTCTGTTCTCATTTCCACGTACCCCATCTTGGATGCCATCCTCCCGATCTTAAATAATCCAGTCCTTGTTTTCCTTTTTTTGGAGTCATGTAATGATTCTGGTAATCCCTCTTTTGGAATACTGATTTATTCTCCATTCTGAATTGCTAGAATCCCTCTTTTTATTCAGGGAAGTTACAGCATAGCCACTGAAGTTCAGAGGAGAGGTCTGAGCACAGCCTCCCAGGGTAGTCTAGGTGCCATAAAGCCAGCAAAAAAACAGGAAAAAATGGTTCCCTCTGAAGCTATAGAGACGCTGACAACAGTGACCAGCTGAGTGCACGTCTACAGGCCTACCAAAGTCATCCAAGCAAGCTAGGGCAAAGGGCTGGAGGTCCTCGATCTCCTGCATTTAGCCCCCCACCCAGACCCTAGGGTGGTGTGCAACCACAACCAGCCAAGAAGGCTGCAAGTGAGGGGAAGTCCAAGAGAAGAGGTGCAAAAGGAATGTCTTTGGGGAGAGACTTTTCCTCCCAGCATTAGTTCATTGTCATCACATGTGAGTATGTCTGAGAACCACCCAGCTCTCACAGGAGTGAAGGAAGCTGGTGATGGACATCCTTGTCTGCCTCTCACCACACGTTCTCCACTTCCTGTGAGGAGAACCAGAGATGGGGAGATGGTGCAGAAAGACGGGCATCCTGGAGTGCCCCAAACAGGTTAGCACACACTAACACACCAGGAAAACCTGGACCTAAATGAAGTCACTTATCTGAGGTGGCTTTGTTTACTTCAGACCAATTCTTATCACTTGCCCAAGTGAAATCCAGCAAACAGGGAATTCTGGACAGAAGATGCTTCTGCTGTAACCACAGAAGTGAATTAACCCACCTGAGTTAGCTCTTAGGGTTAGAAATCCCTTTCTCTTTGAGCACTGGAAATACAAACACAAATAATCTATTTAAAAAATTAGCTGCATGACATTAGTGGAATGTAATTGCATCATACGTTATAATTTAGCAGGCTCTCTGACTATAATCTTCAAATTAACGACAATTAAACATTTGAAACTCAAATCTTTGCAAGCATCTCCAATTCCCCAGCCGCTGTGGGGATATCATCCAGAAGGATCTCATTCTAAATTGTGTATTCAGAACATGAAGATGCATTGAAAAAGATAGAAATATCCCCAGAAGGTGGTTCTAGAAAGAAGTCATAAATTTAAATAGGAATCGAGAAAGCCTGTTTGGGCTGTAAATTGCAATAACTTTCTAAATAAAAGTATTTTCATACAAACATAGAAGTTTTTGACTTCAAGTGAGGAATTTTCTGAGATAAGCATTGAGTGGGTAACCCAGACAGGCCCTGAACAAAAAAGAGGTCTTTACAGATACAGGTGAAACTCTGATGGGTCAGCACTCAATAGAGTCAAACTCCAAAGAACTCCCTCTTCAGAGGCATTTATCCTGTAGTTAAAAATGGCAGGACTGAGCAGGGATATTCCTGGACTTCTCAATGTACACAAGGTAATGCTGCGAAAGCCCTGCAGCTTACCAGCCTGGATGGCAACAGCAGGATGGACATCAAGGTTAGTTCAAGTGATCATGATGGCAGTGCTTCCAGCTTTCTCTTCCACTCACCATCCCTGGAAATACTTAAAAGCTGTGAAGATGTGGTGCTGAGGGCCATGGTTTAGTGGTGCCCTGGCAGTGCTGGGGGGAACAGTTGGACTCGATCTTAAAGGTCTCTTCAAACCAAAACAATTCTATGATTTGATGATTCTATTAAAAGGAGAAAAATCTGAACACGGATTTTCCAAATGCATTTTACTTTGATGCTTGGAAGATATTTTTTTTTTAATTAGGGAAGGTTATTTCCTAAACTTTCCTTGTGAGATGGTTATTTGAACATTTCATGCCTGCACCATTGACACTCTCTTGGTTGTAAACTTGAATGTCAATGACTGAGTCAACTTGTGAAGCGATGGCAAAGTGAGCAGGAAGCATTTGCGGACACCCTCCTCTTTACAGGCCCCTTTTTCTCCTGCTTGGTGTGTGTTGTTAGGCCTTTTTTACCCTCTAGTCCTGTACATTTTGTGTGAGAAGAAGGAATTAGCTTTGCAGGGATGAATTGGTTTCCATTTACAGTAGAAATATGGCAGAGCAGGTTGGAGGAAGGTGATATTTATTCTGTATTATTTCCACATTATCAAAATAGCGAGCATCAGTTAGCTGAAGATTTAATGATCACTGGCGAGGGAAGAAGCACATGCTCTTTAAGTCTGACCTTGGCTTAATAAACATTTACTTCCCCAACTTAGTCATTGAAATTTGTGAATCCATAAGAGAAGCCATGTGTCATGTACTAGACAGAAAGCACTTTATTCCAACCAGGATATGGGCTAAGATCAAACATGTTCATTTCTGGAGAAAAAAAAAAAAAAAAGTTTTAAAAGAGATAATGAACCATTCATTTCCTTAATTTTATTTTACATATAATTATTTGACTTGCTGCATTTTTTTCAATTACTTCCTCATTTAAAAATTGCTAAAGAGCAATTATGCATATCAAGGCTTGCACCTATATTTATAAAGGAACATAATTTGCAAGGCTCTTATTCATCTAACCAGTATTTTTACAAAAATTCTATTAATGTTTGATATCTAACAAAGTGTTTACCTTAGATCTAAATGAACTGTGCACTTAAGCATATTAAAAAATACTGAGTTTAAAACGTTAAATGCAGATGAGACTGATTAAGATTTGTTTTCTAATGTGTTTTCTAATGAGTTGTCTTTGATTTCCATCTTTGTGACATTTTCATGGAAACTTTATTTTCTTTGACTTTGTTACAGGAAGAGAAAGCAAACCGGCTTATACTGTAAAATTTCTTCTCCAGGAGGCATTTTGCGCATCTCATTTTCTACAAGCACTCTCAAGCAGCCAAATCCTGCACCTGGGTGCAGGGGAGAGGGAGACAAAACCCTCCTGGGCTGTGCTTGCTCCTTGCCTTTGGTCGCTCCCACGGCCCAGGACCTCCACAGCCTTCTCCATCTGCCTCCACAGCTGCGCTCACCCCCTCCTGCCATGAACACACATTTAGCAAAACCCCATGTTTTGGAACACATGCATGTGGATGAGAGAAGTATTGATGGTGTCCACTGCTGGTGGCTCCTGGGCTGTGGGTGACAGAGCTGCTGGGATGGTGTGGGCAGCGTTGAGACCTTGAGAAGATGCTGCCTGGGACTGAGCTGCAACTGGTGGGAGATGAAGGAGCTTCCTGGGAAAGTGTTTCTCTTTTCAGATGTCCTCACCAGTATCCTTAGCGCTGCTGTGATGGACGGGGGCCACAAAAGGGGCAGGTGTGTAGGGAAAGGTAATATCCAGAAAAAATGGCCAGGCTTCCCAGCTCAATGTCTTTTTGTCAGGGTGCCTGAACTGATGTTAAATATGTAGTGAGGCATACCAGAGGCACGCAAGTCTTTGCAGTGAAGGCATTAAATCAAGCCCTATGGTGGAAGGACGCCGAAGGAAGACTGTTCATTTTCTTGGAGACTGACATGTGTTCTGATAGAAGATTTCTGTCTTGGTGCTGTGATAGGAGAGATCCCTCTCTGTGCCAGCCTGCTCTCAGAGCCCTGGGCAGCGGGCACAGCCTGCCCAGATTGTCCCAGTCCCACTCCTCCCTCCTCCTGCCCTGTGGCAGGGTCTCATGCTCCCCTCTTGCTCCCACTCTGCCCTATGGAGCCAGTTCAGCTCAAAAAACAGCAGAAAGCCAGTCACCTTTTATGGTCTTGCTGGTTTCTGTCTGCTCAGTGAGGAATGCCAACCCTGGAACTTGCTGGTGCCAGCACCACCAGCACACAAGCATCTGGCTGGCAGTGAGCAACCCCCATGGAGCAGCAAGCCCAGGGCCAGCCCATGTCCTTCCCAGGCTTCAGAAGACTGGTCTACAGTCAGCTTATGCTTTTATGTGTGAGAAAACGCCTCTCACATTTCGAGAAGAAGAGCAAAGCTCAAAAGACCCTTGTATTGGGTTTACTCAAGCACCCATACTCAGGATTTTTTTCCTGTTTTTTTGTTTGTTTGTTTGTTTGTTTTTTCTGAGAATCTGTTGGATCTTCGGGAACAGTCTGAAAATCCCTCACGAGGCGGCTCTGCTGTAGTTCCCTCAGAGTCACATTTAGGGAAGGGCTGAAAGCAAAAACATGCAAGTGAAAATTATTGCCTTTAAAACTCCTGTGAGGTTCATCGTGAGTTCTGGCTTTGGAAGGGTGATGGTGCTCAATTTATTTAATCCATCTAGCAAGCTATTAATTAATCTGTCTTGGAAAAGTCTAATGACATCCTCATATTAAGAGCAAAAGCACTTGATTCTCACAGCTGCATAAAATATGAAAATATAAGGGAGAATGAGAAGATACATTATCCATGGGAAATAAGACCTCTCAGCAGAAGCCATAGCAAAATCCATACAAAGGTTCAGAGGCAGATGGGAGATAGTGAAATATTTAAACCAGGTAATACTTACTATAAAAGTAATTTTAATGATTCATTAATTCATTGGGCAGAACATAAAGTACATCCACGTACACTGGGAGTAAGAAGTTTCTGAGGAACTTGAATTGGTAGGAGTGCAACACAAACTTGGCCACAGGACTCACAACCTCTCCGAGGCTTCAGGACTCCAGAGGACAAGATCTTGCCTGATTCCTCCAAAGGAGGGGCCACAACAGACTGCTATGCTCTGCAAAGACAGGCAAGAGGACCCCTTCTACCACCACCTATCTCCAGCTCTCACCCCAGAACCTCTGTTTCAATAACCAGTTGCCAGTGACAACGTATCTTTTAGACACATCAAAGACAGGAGATCAGAATAGGATGGGGGTGGCCTGGGAAAGCCAGCACTTTTGAAACTTTTCAGACCCAGAAACAGACAACAAGTACTAAAACTGATAAAAGGATGGAACAAAAAAGGGCAACTTTCATTACTGCTACTGATCACAGGGGCTTGGGTTTGAGGTCCCAGTTGGAGTCTCTGGAACTCTACACTAGCTAGTGCCAAAGGCTTCAGGTTCTCTTCTTTCTGTCATCACTTCCTGCAGAACACCATGTCAGGTCCAAGGACTTTACCTCAAAGTGCTGATGTTCAGGGCATAGGACACTAAAGCTCCAGGTCTCCTCACTCAGTACAAACAAATAGAGCAAGAGTTTGCAAGTGAGGCTCATATTTTGTGCCCTCAACCTCTTATATCTCCCATCACTTCTTCCAGTAAGAACAGCAGTTTTGGCCGGGGGGGAGGTAACTCTGAAGCAGCTTTGTGCCTATCTTGCCACCGCATACTTCAAAAAGAATTACAATCAAATATAAAAATGTATATTTTAAGCTGCTTAGAACTTAAGTTCCTATTTAATCAACCTACCAGTCATTTCAGAAGTTGGTGTTAGGCATTCTCACTTGCAAACAGAAATTATTGGAGTGCTCTCAGAGGTCCTCAGATGGAGTCATATCTCAAAAGTCTTCAGCTCTGAGCATGCACAAGGCTGGGATGAGAGCCTGGCTGGGGACCACGGCTTCTTCTCCATCTCCTTGGCTGCAGGAAAACACCTCAGAGTGTGTCCTACCACATCCCTGATGCTTCACTTCTGCTTTCTCTTCCTGCCTCAGTACCACAGACGCGTGCTCTCTCCTCCCAGTAGGGTCTTCCTCAGAGCTACTGGGATTAAAAGGCTCATCAGTGAAGCTATCACTGCGTGGTGCAGCCATTAGCAGAACACCAACAATAAACACATCTTGGGTAGCGTCTGCTGGGGAGGAGGCAATGGCCTCTTTGGTCACCAGGGGCTTCGAACTCCGCAGTTTTCATTTTGAATGAGAATGAAATTACTGCTGCAAAACAGAAGAAGGGTGGTGAACTGCATCAAGGAAAAAAATAAGATTTCTGAAAAACCCTATACACAGAGAAAACATTTCACTTGTGCTTTCAAATCAATGTTCTTCGATGACTCCTTCAAAATCAAGCCATCTGGCTCTTTCAAAACAATTATTATCACACATAATGTTATAGGTTTTTCAAGTTTAACACGTACAGTGAATCAAAAAGAAAAACATATAGCTGTTTTCTGAAATTACGTGTATAACGTGTGTGTAATATACGCACACAATAAAACCAGATACTGGCGCACATCCAAAAAAGGTACAAATGAGCTTTTTGATTGCAACAATTTTATTAAATGCTTGGCATAAAGTTCTGCAGAAAATGTTATGAAATAATCACTAAGAAATGAGGAAACCAGCAAGTGTGGTGCTGGCCCTTGGAGGCAGTCGAGGAGAACAGCAGCCGGTAGCCCATCCACCCCATGGGATGCTCATCAGGGAAAACCTTTCCAGTCACTCTTTATGTACAAACAGGCTTCAGGAAAAAGAACAGCCATGGCCTAGAGGGTTTTTCTTCATCATCCCTGCTGTGGTTTGCTCCTGATAGTCTGGAGTAATTGTAGCAGTGTGGTGTCCCCCACCCAAAACCCTTTGTGCTCCAAGAGAGAAGGATCACATCCTTTCGGAATGGAGCTTTTAGCATGGCCAGACATCCAGGATTTGCTCTTCATGCACGTACTTTGTGGACTTACATAGACCCAGTGCAGGTTATTTATTTATTTATTTATCTGTTTGTTCATTTATTTAAGTATTCATTTATCACCACTGCCATCCTCCTCTGTCTCACCGCACCGTCTCTCCTCTGCTGTGCGCTGGCAGCCTGGCAATGCCTCCCTGGCGTGCTGGGGTGGGCTGGTGGCTAGTGCTGGGGGGTCTGGGTGCGCTGGGAGGCAGGGAGGTGGGGTGCCAGCCGTCGGCACCAAGCAGGGGGCTCATCTGCCTCAGAATCCACCAGGACTCTCAGGATGGTCTTGTTCCTTTTAACTAAGAAAATCATTAAGGCTGTTTGCCTTAAGCTCTGGTTAATGGACTGCATGGATTATTTATTTATTTTTAAATGAACACACTTTATTTCCCCAAAGTGCTGCTGTTGACTTTCTTCTAGTGCTGCCATCTGGCTCCCCTGCCTAAAAGGGAAAGAGAGGTGGTGTAATAATAAATAAGCAAACAAACAAACAGATAAATAAAAGCTCCTGATCTTTTGTGATGGGAGCGTCACCCAAACATTTGTATATGGTCGTGTTACATTCAATAACTGTCCTGCTAATGCTTTGGGAAGAGACAAGTGCGCCTGCGCTAACAGCCTGTAGCAGCGACCGAGAATTACTGAATCAATCTCTTGTCTGAGGGCCTCTCCCCACGGTTCCTTTAGGCACAGCTGGAGCCTGGCATCTCTGCAGGAATGCCATTAGCAGTCTGGGAATGCTGCAGCCGGGCTTCCATTTCGCTTTGCAGAGCACGGCTCGCTCCGGGCTCAGAGCTGCAGCCTCGCTTTTCTTGCCTTTTTATCCCTCCCCTTCCCCCTCCAGAAGTCCATTTCTTAGCCTCTCACGCCAAATGGCACTTCAGTCTCCAGAGCAAGATGAGGTGGTTTCTAGTGACCAGAGGGAGATGCTGGGCAGCCTCAGCAGCTTCGTGCCCGGGCTGCGCTGTGGCACCTGGCAGAACCATGGCGAGAGCTCGGTGCCGAGGATGGGGCTCTCTGTCCTGCGGGCTGGCTTACCAACTTCACCAAAGCTCCTCAGCATCTCCACTGCAACATGAACATGGCTCTCCAGGCAGCAGAACCTCACCCCTTGCTGACTCACGGTGTAAGTGGCTGTGGCAACCTCCAACATCCACGGTGATGCTGTAAATAGGCCCAGGGAGCGCCCGTCCGACAGAGACGCACAAATCAGTCACACCCTTCAAGATTTCTCTGAAGAATTATTTCATTCGAGAATGACAGTTTACTGTCTTTTCCACCCCAGGACAGGAGTGATAAAACATAGGAAAAGTAGGTTACAGACAAGGATAATTGTTCTAAATCACCAGGAAAACCACAGATCCTTCAGGTAATTGCACGGCACAGGAAAGCTCGCAATCCATCATCCTCTCTCTCACTGCAAAAGTTTTGCGCATTTTTGCTCCCAATGTCAGTAAGACAGGTAATTTTGTCTAAGGGATGTGTGCAACCAATTAGGACCACACAGGGCATCAAAACATACAGCAAGTGATACCAGAGCTGCTGACAGGCACTTTCTCTACAAGAAATCCCTATAACTAGCACAGGCACAAGGACAAGGGGACAAAAGCACCATCATGTCCTTCTGTGACAGCTGTAGAAGCCCACCTGCCTCTGATCCCACACTCAAGGGGACAGAGCAATGCTTTGTAAGGCCCTCATTGCTGTTGGACTTGGACTGCAGAGCTCTGGGGCTTCAGAGAGCACTGCTGACCAAAACCACATGGATTTTCACAAGACTAGGAAGCAAACAAAAGACACGTTGAGGATAAACACATTCCTTGTTTGCCTTAGACACAAGGTGGACACACACAGATGTTCACCAGCTCAGGGAGGAAAGTAAGTCGGAGCTATGCTGACTGCATGTGGCAGTATGGTTACGGCTGACACGGTAAATGGAGGGTTTGCATCTGATCTCATGGACTCTGTTGTAAATCAGAATAATCTTGTGGGTGCCAGGTTTAGATGTATACCAGAGTAACTGAGGCCAAAATTCAGCCATTAGTTTCTTGCTATACACGTCCTGTAGACTGATAGTTGTTAACTAAGTTCAGATAATTTCTCAAAAGTAGTAATGCTTCCTGGAACATATCTGCTCTACAGCTACTTCTAAGCATTCCACCAACGCTGGTTGCAGCTGATGGGGTACAGCGCTGCCAGTGTCTTTGTGGCCACACTCCTGCCTGGCCTTTCCCCTCACAATGGGTACCATGGCTGGCACAGCTCACCCATGTTCCACCACCATCCTTCACCAGCCTCCTTGCAAATTCACATAATCCCAGCATGGTGGAGGTTGGAAGGGACTTCTGGAGATCATCTCATCCAATCCCCTGCTCCAGCAGGTCACCCAGAGCAGGGGGCCCAGGATCACGTCCAGACACCTTTGGAATCTCTCCAGAGAAGGATACTCCACAACCTCTCTGGGCAGCCTGGGCCAGGCTCCAACACCTTCATAGCAAATAATCTTTTCCTCCTGCTCAGATGGAACCTCCTGGGTTCCAGTGTGTGCCCATTTCCCCTTGTCCTGTTGCTGGGCACCACTAAGAAGAGTCTGGCCCCGTTCTCTTAACCCCCACCATTTAGCTATCGACCAGCATTGATCAGATCCCGAATTCCTTGTCAGCAATGCACTGGAGAAGCAGGGCATGGCCAGGCACTGGGAAGTCCTTGCTCTGCTCACACTCCTTGTCCCTCTCTCCCACCCAGCGCCTGGTTTTCCCACAGGAGCTGCAGTGAGTATTGGAGCTGGCTCCCATCCTGCCTGGGGTGCTGCCACATGGAGCACAACGTTCTCAAAGACATTAGCCTGAGCTGCTGTCTGGATCAAGAAGAGTGCCTTCTGGAGATGGCATGCTTCCAGGATCCCCCACCGGAGAAGTCTTACAAGTTAATTTGTTGCCCACTGAGAGTGTTGGCTTCTTTAATCTGGTGCAAATGTTTCCTGAGGAAAAGACATTTCACGGATGAGGACATCTCAGAAAAAGATTTAAATAAGGAAAGCACTTAATCGATGAGATAAGCTGTATATCTAGAAAAGAATTGTGTCTCAGGAGACACCAAGCACTTTCGGTATGTGAACTAGTGACCCAGCAGAGCTAGTGACCCAACGACTTACCTTGGATTGGAAGGAAGTTGTGTCAAATCCCCGCAGGCACAGCAGAGCCTCTGCCCGGCGCACAGAGCAGCCGAGCAGCCTCAGAGCCCGCTGCTGAGGAGCCCAGAGCCTCATAAGGTGCTCCCATAAATCCAGCCCCTCAACACTGGCAGTGCAAATAAAACAATGACAGCAAAAGTAAAGTAAAAATTGCCCAGTTACTTTGCTTTTCTGTAGGGTAGGTAAACAAAGCTTTAAAGGTTGTCAGAGGCATCATAAAGTCCTCTTCAACATGACTGACATCTGGTCTGGGAATACCACTTCCTAAATCATTAGGCTGAGGTTGCTCTACCAACCTTCACTCAGCAGCGCTGGAGCTTCTCCTGTGCTCTGTGGCAACACTGAGCTGTGTTTTCAACAGAGAAGCCAGGAACATGCATCTCAAAGATTTACAGCTCGAGAGAGCGGGGCAGATGCTTCCACGTGCTCATGTGATGTGCAAGTGCGCTGCTTCTTCCCCTAATCCTTGTACAAACAAGGAAAAACCACCATTCCACTCTTCCACGGCATTTGAAAGGGGGATTGCTTGTTAATCTTTTCCATTTCAAATTTGATATTCCTGGTATTTTCTAATGATGAAACAAATTCAAACACTGTGAGTGAGACTGGCTTTAACTGTCCCAGTAGCCCAAGCACAGAGCTCCTAGCCTGCAAAAAACCCACCAGCTGAGCCTAGAAACTACCTGTAAAGAGCTCCTGAGTATTCCCATAGGGACTTTCAGTTTTCTTCTTCTTTTTATACTTGTGGCTGTGAATCTTTCCCCACCCATGTGCTGTTTTTACACAGATCTTCAGACATACCTGCTCAGACCAAGGGACTCGGCTCTCTACATCTTCTGACTTCATTGTTTTTTATGACTCTAACAACTTGGAGCTCATACTCATGAAGTGATCTTGTGTCCCTGTTCCCTGCAGGCCAAGAGGCTGGTGGGGCAGCACAGCAGAGGCAGCGTGTCCCATGGGGTGGCACAGGGAGGAGGAGGATCCTCTGCCTGGGGATGAGGCTGAGCTGAGGGGGCTGCTGCCGATTGCTGCTTCCCACGGGTGGCTAATGAAGAGCAGATCTGTTGGCATGCAAAGAGGAACATCGTTGCCTCAGGTTGTCTCTTAACTACTTCCACTTTTTCTTCTACTTCTAGTCTCAGGCAATATGTGGAGGCTATTACAGCAAATCAAAGAGTAAAATCACCCTGCTCATCTTCCCTGCCTTTGAGTATGGTCAGACCAGAGGCAACCGAGCTCCTCTCCAGATGTTGCCTGCACTGCTCATCGGGAAACCATTTTCCATCATTTTTAATGGAACACACCATGGCCGTTTCTGAGGGAGACTCCTATGCCCACTCTGCAGTGCCACGCTCGCGGCTCTGGGGCTCTTCCCTCTGCTCCACAGCCTGAGCGCTGCTCAGCCCTGGACCTGCTGAAGCAGTTGGACCAACACCAACCCTGCTTAGGCAGAAGCAGAAATCATGTATTCGGACTTCCAGGACAATTTATGAAGGTGTACCACCATCAGCCAGGTTGGAGTTCGTAACACCAAAAACTCCCATATTGCTGAAAAATCAACTGAGAACAAATCCCAACCGTACATCCCAGCTGCGGCTTCGAGCACGTGGCTGCAGCCTGTTCCTCGCGCTGTGCTGGCCAAAGCCCACTTGTGAAGGTGAAGAGGCCATCCCAGGGATTAGCACAACATCTGCCTTAGAGGCTGCTCCTACCTGGTGATCTCCAGCCTGCCCTAGCTAAATAGCTGTGCTTCAAAGGGCTGACACTTCACTTGCAGAACATCTGAGATACTTGCCCGGCACTCCATTAGCAGAAGGGCTGCTGTTAGTTACAGATGTCATGTCTCAGCCCCGGCCTGGGTGTTCTGACTTCTTGTATAGTAGCAGTGGCTTTTTTCCCTCACTTTTTATTGATTATTAGGATTCACATTAAACATAATACTTGCAATAATTCACCAATATCCTATTATCCTTATATTTAAAAAAAATCTACACATAATATGTAAATGTGTAATCTTCCTATTATTATATCCATCTGAAAATATTTGTCATATTCTTTTAATAAATTATTCCACGTTTTCTCTGCTTCTTAATAGTTATGCAATAAGCTGTGCACATTTGTTTGCTTGCTTATATGTTCTACCATTATTTTTTAAATCAATGTTTCTTCAGAATGCTTTTTCAGACTTTATAACCTTATCTGTACAGCCTTATCTCTAAAGAAAGTGTAAGTCAGAGGTAAAACACATAGTGATCATCACCTTTACAAGGAGATTAAAACCCTGCAGCTATTTTTTAACCTGTTAGTTTTATACAGTGCTCTTTTCCACTGTAAACACTTGCTCAGGTGTCTTAGTAATGGACCGTACAATCGTCCATCTCTGGAGAAGCAGGAGAAGAATTGCTCTGAGCTGCTCCAAGTCCTTGCGAGAGAAGATGGGGTTTGGATCCTCTGGGATTGCAGGCATTTTTCCTCCATGTTATAAAGGGAGAGATTCAGGGCCTTGCCACAGCAGCTGATGTTCCAAGTTCTTCTGGGGACACCACGACATTACACACTTACACGCATTTTATCAGCCAGTTTCCGTAGTCAAATATTCCAAACCTCAGAGACCCCTGAACACCCAAACACGTAAAAACCTCTTCCCCATCAAAGGCAGGAGGAGAGACAAAGCCTAGCAATAATAGTAGGAATCATTAAATAAAAGGCAGTGTGACATGCTTCCCATGAAGGGCTGTGACTGAGGTGACATCCATGGCACAGGAAGGCTGCCAGGAGCCACAGCACCCTGTGGACACCCAGCCACCCACCATGGCACGGGGAGGGGAGCAGTGAAGGGGGGCATGGCTTCAGGCTGCTGCTCTTCCCTTGGACAGACAGGATGGCTGAGAGGATCATCTTCCCAGGCTGTGAGGACCCGAAGGGATGTCCCTCAGGTGGGCCATGCCAGAGCCCCAGGGCAGGAGAGGGAGGGAGCCCTGGGGTGGCTTAGGTGCAGGAGACCAGGCTGGGGAGTAGACATCAAAGACCCCTCAGGCATCGCTTGTCTGGCCCTTCCACACAGGTAGGCAGCTGCCATTGCACACCAACATGGGGGAGGTGGCACAGAGTGGGACCAAACCTTCTCACCTGGCAAGCCTGCTCCTGCCCACCATGGAGGAAGCCAAGCCCCAGTAGATGGCTCAGCAGAGATGGTGACAGCTGCCCTGGGAGGTCATCAGGTCTGCTTACTTCACTGCTTCCATGGCAGATGTTGGTAAACTCCTGAACTCTATGTTACCTCCTCATCTATTTTTGCAGGTGGCCTCAATGTTGTCATCTGTGTGATTTAACCTCAGGAACAATGTCCCAAAGCAGATTGCCTGTCTTGGAAACCCACGGCAGGTGACACTCTACTGGACTATCCCTCGTGGTGCCAGGATGTGTTCCTTTGCCAGTGCTGCTGAATGTCTAAATGACCTTTAAAGGTCCTTTCCAACCCTAAACATTCTGTGATTCTGTGATATCCATTCCTGTAGCCACCATCCTCAGAGGAGACAAGCTGCTCATGGAGGATCTGAGGGGGTTTCTGGGAATGCTGATGTGATTTTCCTTTTGCCAAAAAAAAATTTCCGAGCTGTTTCTTAGTTTCGCAAATCAAATAGGAAAAAGTAATATAGTTTGTGTTCATTGAGGATGATGACATGGGAAATGAGCAGTGCAGGTTTTCTCCTCGCTGGGAGCCTCCCTGCAGCTTGATCTGCAGAGATGGGAGCTCAGCGTCTGATCCAGAGGCAGCAGCCTGGAGTGATGGAGGTGACCTCCTGCCGCAGAACACCCCAGGACTCAGCAGCGCTGAGGCACATGCTAAACTCCACGTCCACATCCAGCATTAATCATTTGCTTCCGGAGAAGTCCCCGGCTGTCCTGTGGACTCAGCTCCCCAGGGCAGTGTATTTCCACGCCAAGGCAGTGCCGCAATGGCAGCTCTGGCCATGCCGCGAGCCCCACGTCCTGCGGCAGATGAGATTGATTTTTCTGTTCATTGTGAGTCCATTCGGCAACTGCGAACCTCGAATCTGCAGGGTAAGCGTGAGAGGACTGCATGACCTTCACGCATGGTCACGTCCACCTGAGCGACCACTGAGCCAGGATCGTGCTTTTTAGCTTCCATCCTTGGGTTTATCACGCAGGGCTGCCCCGTGGGACCCACCTGCTGCCAGGGTAAAGACCAGCAAGCAGAGAGGGCTGGGCCAGACCCCATTCAGACAGCTGCCCTCACTTCTGCAGGATGTTACCTTAAAGGTGTTCCACCAAGCTGTCAATATCATCAGCTTACAGCTGATGAAGCAAACCAGGGGACAGTTACCTGAAATTACAATTCTGCTGCCAGTAAAGAGATCTGGCTGCGGAGCACAGCGGGATTAGACTGGTACTTCTCCAGCACACTTCCTCATATGGGGCTGTCTTGCCAAGCCTACCTCCAGGGTAGGAAACCTCTGCAGACCACCGCCAAGGCTGGGAGAACAGGATCTAGGTCCTACCACAGCTGGGTGCCCACCACAGCACAGCCCAGGATCTGTGTCCCACCATCAAAGGCAGCTGCCCAAGGCACAGTAGAGCCTGCTGCAGGCTGCAGGACTGGCTGGACTCAAGGCTCACCCTTTCCATTTCAGATGTTTCAGCTGTGACTGCCCCTTGCCATGGTGGAACTCCTCCCAGGTGAATAACTCACAGTTCAGGGCTTTTTCTGCTCCCTAGCATCTCCTTGTCCACAGCTAAATTCAATTCAACAGGCATTCATTTCTGGCTGGAGTGTCTTCTTCCACACCAGCTTTCTCCCAAGTGACCTTATAAAATGGAAGACTACACGCACAGAGTCATGATGAATCGTAGGAGACAGAGAGCACAATAAATATTTGTTTAGGGGACAACAGGCATGAAATTGGATGAGAAACTACAGAAGTGAAGGGATACAGGGAGTACCTATGCCCAGAGGAAACTGCAGAGGACAAACTTGTGGTGAACCTCGTATCACAAGGAAAGGGAATTGCCGGCCATTAGTGGGCTGATGCTGTGAGGTTGTGGCAAACGGACCCACCATTTTTAACATGTCTTTTTAAGTCAGCTTAAACTACGACTCCCATGAATCATCAGGGACTCTTTCGGAAAACACGAAATCGGAAGA
>JAVSBS010003723.1:0-19758 GCA_033124195.1 Coracias cyanogaster | reverse complement strand
ACTTGACAGCTTTTCAGCACGATCGGAGTCTGTCTCCAGTGGCGATGATGATGATGGTGATGGCAGCTTTTTGCCGCAATTTTTCGATGGCGGCACACAGCTCGCGATTCGGCAGCAGCATGCGGCTTCTTCAATGTGGCACTAGTTTGGAATGGCGCGGCTTCTTCAATGTGACGCTAGTTTGGAATGGCGTGGCTGCTTCAATATGGCGCTAGTTTGGAATGGCGCGGCTTCTTCAATGTGGTGCTAGTTTGGAATGGTGCGGCTTCTCCCCTCCCCCACCGTGCTTAGTTCAGGCTTCCCTAGCAGCGGTGGAAAGCCCTCAGATTCTTAGAGTGTCGGGTTTCTTTAAGCAGCTAGGCACTCAGATTCTTAGAGTGTTGGGCTCCTTTAAACAGTGAGACAGCAGATTTCCCTCCCCCACCTCTGGCTCCAAACCTTTCGTCGTTTGAACTTGGCGCAGTTCCAGAAGCAGCCAGCGGTGGCACGGGGGCCTGTCTGCTCTTCTGCCAGCAGCTCCTTCAGCTGCTTCGGGGCTGCCCAAATTCTTAGAGCGGCTGCAGCAGTTTTCCCCCTCCTCTCCGGGGACGGGAGGCAGCAGTTCCTGCGAGCTCTCCAGCGGCAGTCTTCCCCCTCCTCCCCCTCTGGCCAAGAGAGGCCTGGGGGGGGAGGGGAGGGAGGCTTGGGAGTAGCGAACTTTCTCTCTCGAAGGTCGCATGGAAAAAAGGGAGTCTTTGTTTTCTTTTGAGCTTTTATATCTTGCCGTGTCTGATATCACCTCAGGCTTCTGGAAGATTCCCTGATGATTCATGGGAGTTGTAGTTCTTTTTAGCTGACTTAAAAAGACATTTCAAAATAATGGGTCTGTTTACCACAGTTTTCAAAGTCATTCAGCTTTGAAAATTGTTCCCTAGCAGTACCATAGAAAAAAGTTAATCTTTGTTTTCCATTCACAGGAAACTGATCTGCTGCATTTATCAAATATTTTCTAGAAAGAGACTGAGTGTCACAGTTGCTGAGGTCTACTCAACCATTGCACTAAACCAATGTATGACTGAATAATTCCATCCTAAATTCCACTCACACAGCCACACACTTGGGACTAAAGAGCAGAAAAAAATAAATTTCAGAGATGTCTTTCACTCATAAAGAGAGTAAAGATTTTGAAAATTTCTGTTTATATGTTGCCATAAGATGTGATCTGTGATATGCCATAAAAATGTCATCTGTCTCCTACTATCTGTTAACACATTTTTTGTGAGTGATTTACATATATGTAGGCTTCAGAGAGGACTCTATGAAGATTAGGAGGGCAAAGGTAGCCTGTCATGATAGTATCTCTATTTGGACTTAATGTTAAAAGATTTAATGTATGATATGTTTGTTAAACAACATAAAAAATGCTACTCAAGGCTAGAACAAAGGTTTTCTCAAGGTACTTAATGGGCAGAATACTAATTTCCAAATCATTGTCTTACCTTAGTTTCTTCCATAGAATCCTTCTTTCAGAAAAGCAGTTAATCAGGGAGTTGAATTAGAGCCCAATTGAAAGGTGCTATGGGACTTAAATGTGCTTAGATATTTTCCTGAACAGTAATGAAATTAGGAATCATGGATCTTTTGCTAAAGCTCCAATTCTGTGAGATATCTGTTCTTATGTGCTACTTTTTGTTAAGAATGCAACATGGGAAATGATAGGCAAATAGGCTTTGTAAAGGTTTCAAAAGCTGATTTTATCTTTGCTTTAGGTAGCAAAAGTTAAACAAAACAAAGTACTTTTGCATATTTATCTATTTTGCCGGTAGCATCTTTCAATTAGATCTGAGGTTTTCTCTAAGAATCCTGGGATCCCTTCCCTTCTCTCTTGCATGGTTGCTTGTACAATCAAACTTCTGCTCTTTTCTGTGCTGTTCTTCTACTATAAAATGCCTAAGAAAGCTGCCTATTATAAGCCTTAGTTTATTGAGAGATTCTGAGACCAGCCTCACTGTAGTTACATTTCCCCTCAAGCCAGTAGTGTTTAATTCCCTCTTCTAAAATATCAGAATTTAAACATGCTTTACCCTGGGCTATTTCTTGAGAATGTTGGCCCTTAAAGAAATGATCATAAAAGTGGAAATACATCTATTGTTTAGCACAAGCTACCAATAGAAAGGCAGAATAGAAGGCAGTCAAGATGTAAGCTCAAAACAGAGTCTGCATACTGAAACAGAGAGTATCTGCTCTTGAGCAAAAATAAGTTGTACCAGGATTTCTCAAATTATCAAACTGGTACATCAAACTAAAGGTCAACAACTGCTATTTCATATTTTGTGGAGTCAGGGTCTGATACTAATGTGAAGGGCAACACAATATAATTAATTATTAACCTTTTAAAAAATCATGTAAACAGAGAAAAATAACATGATTCCAACAACCTCTGAGTAAAATTAGGGATTTCCATGCCCACGACAAAATGTTAAGAATACTTAAGTCTGAGCAGAATGTAAAATCAAACATTTTTCAACACATTTGGACACAGGGACAAAAATGATTTGAAATTGTTTATTAGACAACCGATACAAATCCATTGGAAAGGCTCCACTAACTTCATGAGGCTTTATATCAGACTCTAAATACGTCTAATTAACTGAATGAGACACGAACTCTTAAATAACAGGTGCAAACAATTAAATAATCACTCAGGCTGTTGTGTACAATAAGATTTAGATAAAGTACAGCCTGACTTTTTGTAGTTTTATTGAGTAAAAGAACCAGAAAAGGATGGATCCTTAGACATGTAATGTATGCCCTTTTTAACTGAGAGTGGAACATATGTCAATGCTGCTTCTTATCTCAGTGAACTGACTGAAGGCAGGAGAGGACTCAGGATACGCAGGGAACACCACATGCACAGCTTGTGCTTCTGCATCTTTTCCTACCTTGTCATATGGAAATTCCAAGCAGATCTTATATGGCTACTTAGGTTTAGGAGGAAGAGAGCAAAAAGTAAGCACAATAGAGTCCCAAAATAGTGAAAAAAAAAAAAAATTGTCACTGAAAGTACAGGAAGAACAAGTTTAGGAAGAAAACTGCAGCTGGTGAACCTCAGTCATGAGTCAAGGTACATATAGTCTGGTGTGCATCACTAGACTGTATTGTCACTGAGCTGTTTGTGCAGGAAGCACCCACAAGCATGGGGCAACATCTAAATAATATAGTTAAATGATGGACAAGTTATATGGTGAAACCCAGCAGTATGCAGTTGAGAGAACTGAAAATGTTTCATTCAAAATTTAAATTACAGTTTACAGACTTCATAGGGCCTTTCCTATGCTGCAGCAGTATCTGTTTAAAAAAAAAAAGGAAAAGAAAATTGCAAAAATATAATAATACTGGTTGATATGAAAAATTCTCAATGATACACAAGTGCACAGAAAGATCACCCAAGTGTGAAAAGGAAATTAAGAATAAAAGTTGAGGGAAGGAGGAATACTTCCAGCTAAGGTTAAACTAGAGATGATTCTTTGGAGTAGAATGATATAATATATTGTAATCACTAAGACTTGAGTAGGTAGATTGGTGGAGAGAAAAAACCCAAAACTACAGTACATTTTTTAGGAACAGAAATATCTGCAGGAAGCTTCCTTTCAGAACTGACTGCTCTTCACATCAATTCTTGTCCTTATGTGCTGTTTTGATATAATAATAATTGCCCAGCATATGGTAGTATTCACATCATGCAAGTACACCTCACTGTGCATTAAGACATATATTTCTAATGATAAGGCCTATCTTTGTGGACTATAGAGACCTTTGTGTTCCACTACAAAAAAGAAAATTGAACATATAATAACAACATTAATTTATGGGGCCAATGGTTGGGTTAGCACTGTGGAAAGGATGTTCTGAGCAATATATATGAGATGCCTCTCTGTAGCACAAGAATTGTAAAGCTGTCTGTGTTTCAACTTCAGTGACAATCACTGGATTTCCAAAGCAACTCAAGTCCTTGACCTGATTTAGGCTCTGCTTGTAGAAATAAAAGGAGTTCCTAAGTTATCAGTATGTGAGCAGGTATGGCACTTCAGGTTGTGGGCAGATTCTTCTGTTTTCAGCAGAGCCATTTCTACAAAACAGTTCAATTTTCACTAAAAATGATCAGTTGTTTCAATTCAGCTGTGCGCTGTATTATGGAGGGGGAATCAAGATACTGGAAATGAAGACCTCATTCCTCATGGGCTCTGTACACACTAGTACTTTCCTGGTTCTCTGCAGTGGAGCAGGCATGCAATATGAGCTTGTGTGATGAATAGAAATCTTACTGTTCTTCAACCCTCTCCCTTGACTTTTGGAAAGTGGGGGCTGATTTACACAGTCTGCCTTCTCCTTTCTATATCAGCCTTAACAAGACTCCGATGAAAAGGTAGCCTGCTGCTCTTGGAGCCACAGTGGTGATTGTGCACCTGTGGAGTTGAAGGCAGCTTTGATAAAGGTGAAAGGCTGGTAGAACCTGGCAGGATGCTCTGTGCCAAGAGAGTAAGAGAATAAATCCCTGAAGCCATCTCTGCTGGACATGTTAGGTATTTACTATCAGGGTGCACACTCCAAGCCTGAAAAGACTTGCAAAGATTTAACTTTGCATAACATCTTATCCTGCTGTTGGTACAGACTGGCCATTTAAATGCATGTAATTCTTTGAATGATCAGGGCCTTAATTCCCAGAAGATTAAATTGCTGCCAGAGGAAATGACTGTGTGATATTCAGAGATTACGATTCAGAAGATGCCAGGCCAGTAGGGGAGAATAGATTCAGAGCTACTTAAAATGGCTCCTCTTTCCATTTGAAGCACGCTTCATCCTGTTTGTGTTTGGATGTATTTTACACAAATGCAAATCTGGCCAAAAAGCTGGATTTCAATATGTACAAGATATGAATCAGTTTTAACCTATTCCTGATGTATGGGTGCTGTAAATTTACTAGCATATTTACCTCCCACACATTTTTTCATTTATACATGTCTCACATAATCAACATAATTGTAGCACTTAAAGACATCCTTTCAGAATATTAGTTTTTCTCATTTAAATTACTATTCCCTTGTAGGGATAGTTGTAAACATAATTTAGGAGCAAATTCTGGGAAATATTGTTATTCTATATAAAAATAATGCATTATCATACTGCAATTACATAATCATGAGTTCAAGAGTATGACAAATGACTTGGAATAAATTGTGGGTAGGAATGACTTCCAAATAAAAAAAATACACTCATGAGTAGCATATCTAAGGGCTTATCTGCCCTACCAATCCCCATGGAATAGATGGACAGGAATAAATAAGTAGTTGCACTACCTGCTCTGAATGCAGAAGATAAAAAAGAAGGCTGAAAATGAGATAGAAGATAAAAACTACAGTGTTATGAAAACATAAAAACTTTTGTTCATAATATATTGTTTTGTGACTTGATTGTGGCATAAATGCTCCCTTACAGTGGTGGTGGATATGGTTGTAGTGGACAATTCTAAAAAAAGTTGAAACTACTCAGTAGTATCTAAGTCCATATAAGGAAGTGATTTTTTAAAATAATAGAAATTTAAAGAAATAAAGTAATATATTTTTGTGGTGAAGAAGGACTTTTATGAGAGACTGTTCTGAACAGATTCTTCAGTGGGCCACAATAAGGTGATTCCATGTGTTCCAAATATTATTTTCAAGGGCTTTTTGTTTACAGAGGCATCCAGTTACCAAAACCCCAAAAGCAAAGTGCCCTACTTTTTACTCCTGCCTTAGAAATGAAAGTTAAGTGAGCAGAAGTACCCACTTCCTTTATCACTCTGTGTACACTGTCAGACACCCTTTTCCCAGGAAATGTGGCATCTATGACATCATAGAATCATTTAGGTTGGAAAAGACCTCTAGGATCATCTAGTCCAACTTTCTTCAAACATCACCCTAACCCCTAGACATGAGGATGACTCTCTAGAATAGGGCAAAAGAATACTTTATATACTGTAACAATTAAAATGGGCACCTTAATTTCCAGGGATAAACTTCCTAGGGTAAAATGAGTAAAGAGCTCCAATTGTAATTATAGGAATGGAAGAAACATCAGATTCCTGTTCAGAGGAAAATACTGATCCCAGGTGAGTGCCTAGCTGATTGAATCTTCTGTGCCAGCTGGAAAATGCCAGTAATGGCCTTTT
Organism: Coracias cyanogaster; assembly: GCA_033124195.1. Classification (NCBI taxonomy): domain Eukaryota; kingdom Metazoa; phylum Chordata; class Aves; order Coraciiformes; family Coraciidae; genus Coracias; species Coracias cyanogaster. The sequence goes on along the minus strand of JAVSBS010003723.1, from coordinate 13,571 downwards.
CCCAAAAAGTGGTACAGTCACTTGCCAATGTTCAGCCTTTGACTGTCTCCCTGCGGGACTGCCAGTTTTTGCACCTCGTCACCACATGGTAGTATTGGAATTGATAGTAGTCATCTGCCCACAGATGATTGTAATCTTCCATATTTTGTTAGATTCAGTTCCCAAACATTAAACCCATAAGCCTTCTATATCAGAATCTAGAAACTGGGAAGAGTTTGAATGACTTCCCTGTGCATCAGTTGTCCAAGCTGAAGGATCACAGATAAATATGAGTAAAAATAATGGAAAAGTTATTGATTTATTTCACTTTTTGGTTAAAGGAATTCTGGGTATAACATATTATTGAAACTTGTAGCTTCCTTGGGACTATGAAGAAAAACTATCTGCAAAGGAAAGAGCTGTACAAAACTCTAGGGTGACGCTGACATCTCCACTGCCCCCACCTTTGATTTCTGATTTCAAGGACCCTGGGTTTTGACTTTAGTTTGGAGTTGCATGAACATAAAATCACCATGTAAAACCAATTTGACTACCGAGTCTCATATGGATTAATTTCAGAACCTTGTGAATGGCAAATTTAGCATGTTTTTACAAACAGGGTTGTAAAATGAGCCAGCTTTATTTGTAACTGGATTCTTGTAAAATCAAAAGAGTGATGGGAAGGTGTCTTTACATGGTTTTGAGTATTATTGTCCATGTGGTGGATTTTTTTACCACTGTCAGAGTAGTTTAGGACATTTCATGTTTTCAAATGAGATCAATAGACAGAACATACTGGCATGGTCTAGGAATGGTGCTTTCAAAATAAATATCCTGATTCATATAGTTTTAGCTGAAAGATATGGTGACATTTAAGTCAAATATTGTATACTTCTGTTCTTTGATATTTTGAAGTCTAGGAACAGGCTAGAAGAAAAAAAAGTGGGTTTTTTAACTTACTTGTTTTCTTGCAGCTCAGTGACGTTGACTTCTGAGGTTCCTGTTCAAGAGAATGTATTGTCAGGTGTGAGAGGTTGCTTGCTGCAGCATGAGCTTTTGCATCACTGCCACTGAAAGCATGTCAGTTATACAAGGAGTTTTTATAAGACCTTAAAGAAAAAATTCCCTCTCTGAAATTTAACTGAGAGTTTGATTTATATACCAGATAGCAGAAAAAATATTAACCTTTCAGTGTTTTTATTCTGCCGCAAGCAGTGTTTATTTTAATTGATTGCCTCATTGCATTGTTCCGTGAGTAGTTGGCAGTCTCTTGCTCCTGTACCCAGCTGAAGTAAAGAAGAATTTAAGCCTGCATTTGTCAGACAAGCCTACTAGTGCTTGTTTGAGCCTCTTGTGTACAACTGACGTCACCCAAGCTAATCTCTCTAATGTGATGGAAATTACTTCACCTGACAAAATCTGCTTTTGGCAAGGTTATCAGAATGAAAAGTGAGTGAATGTGGAAGTATTAATAGAAGCTGAAAATGTATCCTTCTAAATAAAGGAAACATTGCTGTAAATAAGAAAGAAAAGGACAATGCATGAGGGGCCAGAAAGAGGAAGCCAGGTAATTTTAGATCGGCATTGTGCCAATTTTTGGTGTAGCTTCAACCAAAGTACTCAGCTGGAAACAATACATGCCTAATTTCAAGCCTTGTGCTTTCCTCCAGCACTCAAGAGTCCAAATGAATTCAAATGAATTGTGTAGTTCTTTGGTGCACTACCACCAACAGAGCCAGTCAAAACCAGTGTCACCTTGAAAAACTGTCTCTAGGTGTTACTATAAAAATGGTTTGTGTATGCTGGGTGGCTTCACAATAATAAAAGAGAATAAAAGGAGTAAAGAACAACAATAAAATGCTTAATGCTTCAGATTTCAATGTACAAAATTACATCTAAATGCCAAGTACATCCCTATTGAGATGCAAATACTGTTCCTGGACAAAGTGAGTCAAATTCTGCTTTCTCAAGGGACTACACAGACCACTTCAGTCCATACTGTTGGCTGTAGTACCTTTGATGATAACATGAATGTACATGCTATTATAATTTGTGTATTTTGCACTGCTGAATGCCAGAAAGCCCAGGGTACAAGTAGGTCCTGCTCATACCGCCTTCCATATCTATCTTTCAGCTGTCTCAGAATACACAATATTCAAAGTGCCATGCAGTAGGAGAAAATAGCTAGGGAAATTTTTTTTTTCCCTAGGGAATGGTTAGGAGAAGCTCCAAAATGGATTTAATTCTTTTTGTTCTGCAATTATACCGTCCATCAGCAGCTTGATCTTGCACCATGGATGACAATAAGCTTTTTTCTTTTGTCTGTGATGGAAATGAATCAAGTTCCATAAGAAAATTTGTTTATTCACTGTGAGGATATTTTGTTATTTCAAGTTATATCTGAGAAGGCAATAGATGTCATGATAGTTTGATGGTTTGATGCATGGCGAAATGTACAGATCAATACTTTGGTCTGCAAGTCAAGAAGGTTCCTGCTGAAAAAGATTGAAAACCCTTTTGTTTTACCTCTTCACATAAGATAAGTGACTGTTTAATGATCTAATAACTCCCAAGTAGGTATGTGAAAAGACATATGGAAAATCACAGACTCTACATGTTTTTTGATGTCTCTATGTAGTATTTTTGGAGGTAGACATAAAATTCCTCTGAAGTAATTCTTGTGACTTCCACTAATATGGCAGCAAGCCCAGCTCAGGGCACCACTCTGTCAGCAGAGCTTGGCCTCAGTGTCATGCCAAATGCGTATACAGGTTCCAGCTGATTTGTCACACGCAAAATTCCATCTGTCTGCTGAATTCTGGATACACATTCCAATAATAGTAGCATTCAGTAAATAGACAGCAACAATTCTTGAGATAGTTTTGCTAGAAGTGCTGGAATATTTAGATTATAGAAATAGAAAAAGGGATATTTGTTCATTTGACTTAATCATCTCCCTCTTTGAATGTGTAGCTAAATCAGATGCTATAAACAGAAATGTGTGACTCCTAAGAAAACTTTTCAAGAATGTCATTCAAAGTCCAGTACTGAGGTCCATCTTGTCCAATAACCTATCTGCAGCTGCAAACAGAGACACTGAAAAAAAGAATGCCATAAATAGACTATGTACAGAGTGGTTCTTCCCTGCTTCCAATTTTGGCCATCAGAGATCTGGGGATGGAGAAAGAGAGCTGATGGTTTTGGCACTTTTGAGGAAGGAAATGTGATGTTGACTGACTTCTATTTTCAGATTGCTTGCAGTTTTAGTGGAAAAGGTCAAACATTAGAAGTATATAGACAATTAAAGGTTAGAAAACTGACCTTGAATTATGATAAAGGTATCATGTGTCTACAGATTTTTAATGTAGTAGTGCCATACTTCTTCTGCTGCTATGGTTAATAACAAAGCAAACCTCCCCCAATACATAATTCCCAGTATTTATATATATGCTACTTCAAGACACAAAGTTCCCTAATTAATGGGAATAGACATACTGGTGTATAGTAGATATTTTATAAGTTTTTTGTATCTAAAGATCACCTCTATGCTTGATTTCTCGGTCTTATTTTACAGAAAATTTTTGACAGGATTAGCAAGATCACCTGTTTTACTGTCCAGTCTTCTGTACTTGTTTCTGTATCACTTACAAGATTTTTCTAATAAGATGCTCAGGACTCCCTGATTTCTGAGTGTATTTGTAAGTAGCATAAATTGGTTATGCTTATCACAAATTAGGAAGTGCATAGTATTTTGTAGATCTAGGCCAATAACTGTGCTAATATTATCTATTAATCACTTTGCAGTAGCCCCAAAGTACCTCTGTAGAAGACCAGAGGTTTTTTTTCTGCTGCATGCTGTAAAAGTTTAGTGAAAATCACATTTGTGTTCCTTAAATCAGAAACGGTATTTAGCAGTTGAGTTGTTGTGTGTACGCTGTGACTTAAACTGAAAAAGAAATCCATTTTTGAACATTTTAATGCTTTCTATTATTTACTTTTTCCATATTTCTTTCTGTAAGGCTTTCTCATCTTATTGCTTTTTATGGTCTGATACAATAACTATGATTTAGTTGCCATCATGGAAACATGGTGAGATGACTCGCATGACTGGAGTTCTGCAATCAATGGCTACCAGCTTTTCAGAAGGGATAGGAAAAGAAGAAGAGGCAGTGGGGTGGCCCTCTATGGTAGGGGAAGTTATGAATGTCTATAACTTAATGATGGTGATAATAGGGTTGGGTTTTTATGGGTAAGAATCAGGAGAAAGGCCAACAAGGAAGATACCATGGTAAGAGTCTGTTATAGACTCTCCAGCCAGGATGAAGAGGCAGATTACATACTCTATAAGCAGCTGGGAAAAGTTTCATGATTGCTACCCCTTGTTCTCATGGGGGACTTCTATCTACCAGGTATCTGCTGGAAATACAATATTGCAGAGAGGGAACAGTCTAGGGGTTCCTGGAGTGTGTGGAAGATAACTTCTTGACACAACTGGTGATGGATCCAACCAGAGAAGGTGCCCTGGACCTGGTGCTTGGGAACAGAGAAGGACTTGTGTGATGTGAAGGCTGGATGCCATCTTGGGCGTAGTGGTCACATTTTTGATTCTTGGAGAAATAAAGAGGAGGGTGATCAGAACTGCCATCTTGGACTTCTGGAGGGTAGACTTTGGCCTGTTGAGGAGACTGATTGGCAGAGTCCCTTGGGAGGCAGTCCTGAAAGGCAAAAGAGTCCAGGAAGGCTAGACATACTTCAAGAAGAAAGTCTTAAAGGTGCAGGAGCAGGCCATTCCCATGTCCTGAAAGATGACCTAAGGGGGAAGAAGACCAGCCTAACTGAACAGGGCTGGAAATCAGGAACAAAAGGAGACTTTATGGCCTTTGGAAGGGCAGGCCACTCATGAGAATTACAAAGATGTAGTGAAGCTATGCAGGGAGAAAATGAGAAGGGCCAGATCCCAGCTAGAGCTCAGTTTGGTTGCTGCTGTTAAAGACAATTAAAAATGTTTCTATAAATAAGTTAGCAACAAAAGGAAGACTAGAGAGAATTCATCCTTCCTTGAATGCAGGGAGAAACATATTGACCAAGGAAAAGGATGAGGTATCGAATGTCTTCTTTGCATCAGTCTAGGACTCCATGTTCCCTGGTTACCTAGACCCTTGAGCTGGAAGACAGGGATGGAGAGCAGAATGAGACCATAATTAAAGATGACAGGTTAGCAACCTGATACATTACTCAGACACACATAAATCTATGGGGCCACATGGGTTACACCCAAGAGTGTTGAAGGAGTTGGCAGATGTGCTCACAAAGCCACTTTCCATCATTTTTCAACAGTCCTGGCTAATGGAGGAGGTCCCAGTGGACTAAAGGTTAGCAAAGGTGATGCCCATCTACTAGAAGGGCTGAAAGGAGGATCTTGGGAACTATAGGCCTGTCAGTCTGACCTCCGTGCCAGGAAAGGGTATGGAGCGGATCATCTTCAGTACCATTACACACCATATACAGGACAACCAGGCAATCAGGCCCAGTCAGCATGGGTTCATGAAAGGCAGGCCCTTCTTGACAAACTTGATCTCTTTCTAGACAAGGTGACCTGCTTAGTGGATGAGGGAAAGTCTTTGGATATTGTCTACCTGGACTTCAGTAAAGACTTCTACACTTCCCACAGCATTCTCATTAAAAAACTGACTGCTCTTGGTGTGGGCGGAAGTATGCTCTGCTGGGTGAAACACTGGCTGGATGGCCAGGCCCAAAGAATTGTGGTGAATGGAATTAGATCCAGTTGGCAGGTGATCACAAATGGTGTTCCACAGGGTTCAGTATTAGACCCACTCCTTTTTAATATCTTTATCAATGATCTTGACAAGGATTTATTTATAGAGTACATCCTCTGTAAGTTCGCAGATGACAGCAAGTCGGGCAGAAGTGTTGATCTGCTTCAGGGTAGAAAGGCTGTACAGAGGGACCTGGACAGGCTGGATCGATGGGCTGAGGACAATTGTATGAGCTTCAACAAGGCCAAGTACGAGGTCCTGCATGTGCGTCACAACAACCCAATGCAACGCTACAGGCTTGGGGGACAGTGGTTGGAAAGCTGCCCAGCAGAAAGGGATCTTGGGGTACTGATCGATATCTGGCTAAATATGAGCCAGCATTGTCCCAGGTGGCCAAGAAGGCCAACAGCATCCTGGCTTGCATCAGAAATAGTGTGGCCAGCAGGACTAGGGAAGTGAATGTTGCCCTGTACTCGGCACTGATGAGACCACACCTCAAATATTGTGTTCATTTTTGGGACATTGAAGTGCTGGAGCAGGTCCAGAAAAGGACAAGAGTCTAGAGAACAAGTCTTATGAGGAGAGGCTGAGGGAACTGGGGCTTTTTAGTCTGAAGAAAATGAGGATGAGGAGAAACCTTATTGTTCTCTACAACTACCTGAAAGAAGATCGTGGAAAGGTGAGTGCCAGTCTCTTCTCGAAAGTAACAAGTGACAGGCCAAGAGGAAATCACAGTATCACTCTGGTTGGAAAAGACCCTCAAGAACATTGTGTCCAACCATTACCCCAACACTACCACATCCACCACCTAATGCTGTCTCCCTGTCCCCACATCTTCACATCCTCAAAATCTGAGCAAGGATAGTGGTTCAGCCACCTCCCCAGACAGCTTAGTCCAGTGCATGACAACCCTTAAACCATGTGTCTGAGGGTGTTGTCCAAATGCATCTTGAACATCGTCAGGTTTGCTGCCATAACTGCTTCCCTGGGGAGCCTGTTCCAGTGTTCCACCACCCTCTGGGTTAAGAACCTCCTCCTAATATTCAACCTAAACCTCCCTTGACACATCTTCCTACCATTCCCTCGGGTCCTGTCATTAGTCACCAGAGAGAAGAGATCAATGCCCACTCCTCCCCTCTCCCTAGTGAGGAAGCAGTAAGCTGCAATGAGGTCTCCCCTCAATCTCCTCTTCTCCAGGCTGAACAGACCTAGTGACTTTAGCTGTTCCTCACATGGCATCCCCTCTAAACCCTTCACCAACTTTGTGGCCCTCTTCTGTACATACTCCACTAGCTTTATACCTTTCTTGTACTGTGGCACCCAGAACTGCACATAGTACTCAAGGTGGGGCCACACCAGTGCAGAGTAAAGTGGGACAATCACCTCCCTCGACCAGCTGGCAGTGCAGTTCTTGATGCACCCCAGGACTCAGATGGCCCTCCTGGCTGCCAGGGCACACTGTTGGCTCATATTCAACCTGCTGTCAACCAGAACCCCCAGATCCCTTTCTGCAGGGCTGCTCTCCAGCCTCTTGCTCCCCAGAGTGTAAGTATATCCAGGGTTACAATGTCCCAGGTGCAAAACCTGGCACTTGCCCTTGTTAAAACTCATGTGATTGGTGATTGCCCAGCTCTCCAACCTGTCTAGGTCCCTCGGCAGGGCCTTCCTGACCTCAAGAGTGTCAACTGCTCCCCACAGCTTGGTGTCATTCGTGAACTTAGTAAGCCTTTGAGTCCTTCATCTAAATCATTTATGAATATAGTAAAGAGAACTGGCACCAAGATGGATCCCTGCAGAACCCTACTAAGGACTGGTCAGCAGCCTGATGTAATCCCATTTACCACAACTGTGGGAGTCCAACCCCCCACATATTATGGACTTCTGCCTTATTAAAACAGCGAAAAAAGAACTACAGCCCCCATGATGCCATGGTTCTGCTGGAAGTCGGAAGTCATACAGACGTGGCAAGGTATAAAAACTCAAAAGAAAACAAAAGCTCCCTCTTTTTGCTGCATCGTGCAGAGAGGAAGGCATTGCTGCCGCCAAGCCCCCGACCCCCGCCCCAGGCCACGTGGCCGGGGGAGGAGGGGGAAAACTGCCACTGGAGAGCCTGCATTGAGCTGCTGCCTCCCGCCGCTTTAAAATCCAAGCACCTCTCGCTACTCTAAGAATCTGGGCGCCTCCCACTGCCAGAGAGGAAGGAGGGGGGAGAAGCTGAATGCAGCTGCTGGCAAAGGTGCCAGACGCCCCCCGTGCCACCGCTGGCCGCTGCTGGAACTGTGCCAAGACCAAACCCCCAAAGGTTCCAAGCAGGGTGGGAGGAGGGGAAGCTGCTGCCTCCTGCCACTTAAAGAAACTGCAGCAAAAAGCCATCATCATCATCGCCGTCAGAGAGAGACTCCGATCGTGCCGAAAAGCTGGCAAGTCGCCATCATTGGAACTGCCCAAGTCTGCCGGCCGAGCGTCGTCGTCCCGGCCCCCAGAAGGACTATCGCCACACGCCGGGAAAGGGTAGAAACTGACATATACACACACGCACGCGCACCACACCACATCAGGTTGACTAAGGGGGAGTGAGTGGGTGGGCGTGGCATCCTTTGATACCATAATATCTCCATAGAGTAAATACAGTTTTATTTGAATGTATTTGGTAATAAACTTGTTGAATATTTGTTGGTCTCCGTAATTGCCTACGAGACTGATGGGGAAGTATCTCGCTTTGCCCTCGATCCCCTTTCCCTTTGGGAGGTGGTACGGACGCTTGCGCCCGGACCGTGACAACAACCCTCTGAGCTCTACCCATCAGTCAGTTGCTCACCCAATGTATTATGTGCTTGTCCAGCTGAATACTGGACAAGAAATGTCCTGAAGTTGTGCCAGGGGAGGTTTAGGTTGGATCTTAGGAAAAATCTTTTCACTGAAATGGTTGTCAGGCACTGGAACAGACTGCCCAGAGAAGTGGTTGAATCACCACCCCTGGATGTGTTTAAAATTCATGTAGATATTCAATATGGTGCTTAGGGGCATAGTTTACCAGTGGACTTAGTACAGTTAGATTAATGGTTCGAACTGATGATCTAAAATGTCTTTTCTAACCTAAACAATTCTATGATTTAGTGATTCTATACTGGTTCATTCTGAAGATGTAACAAGCAGGAAAGTAAGGATCAGTAGTTTTTCTTAAGAAATGTTGTTGCATGTTATTTTTCTGTTTATTGAAACTCATGGAAGTTCTGCTTTCAACCTCTGGTTCTGCTTAGATCTTCAGACTCAGTACTGCTCAGGAGCCCTCTAGTCTTTGTTCCTCTGTTCTTTCTTGCACTGAATGATTTTTCAGATTGTGGAAACAGAGACATGGACAGAGAGTCTTGAACATATGGAGACCAGTGATGAGTGGTGCTCCTCAGCAGTTGATATTGGGACCAGTGCCATTTAACATCTTTGTCAGCAACATGGACAGTGGAATTGAGCACGCCCTCAGCAAATTTGCTGACAACACCAAGCTATGTCATGTAGTCAACACACTGGAGGGAAGGGATGCCATCCAGAGGGATCTTGACAAGTTTGAGAAGTGGGCCTGTGTGAAACTCATGAAGTTCAACAAAGCAAGTGCAAGGTCCTGCACCTGGGTCAGAGCAATCCCAAGCACAAACACTGGCTGGGTAGAGAATAGATTGAGAAACTCAACATGACCCAGTAATGTGTGCTTCCCACCCAGAAAGCCAACTGTATCCTTGGCTGCCTCAAAGAAAGCATGACCAACAGGTCAATGGAGATGATTCTTCCTCTCTACTCTCATGAGACCACAACTAGCCTACTGTGTTTGGCCCTGGGGCCCCCAACATAAGAAGGACATAGACCTGTTGGACCGAGTCCATAGGAGGGCCATAATAACGGTCAGAGGACTGGTGCCCTTTCCTGTGAAGAGAGGATGAGAGAGTTGGCGTTGTTCAGCATGAAGAAGAGAAGGCGAGAAGGCTCTGGGGATACCTTAGTATAGCCTTTCCATACTTTAATGGGGCTTATAAGAAAGATGGAGAGAGTCTTTTTACAAGGGTATGTGTCCTGGGTTTGGCTATGATAGGGTTAATTTTCAGCAGGAGCTGGGATGGGGCCACAGCCAGGATGACAGCCAAACCAGCCAATGGGGTATTTAATACTATAATGATGTCATGCCCACTATATAAAGGCAGACCGGGCAAAGCTAGGGCTCCTGCACCTGCCGCATGGTCAGCGCAGCCTTAGACAGACAGTTTGTTCTATATCACTTGTATTATATATTGTGTCACTACTATTACTGTTATTATTGTTTTTACTTCTCCTTTTGCATTGTTCTATTAAATTCTCCCCATCTCAGCCCACAGAGTCTTTCCTCCCTCTTCTCCTTGTCATTCCACCAGGGGGAAGGGGTGCACTGAGTGAGCAGCCACATGGTGCTCAGCTCCCAGCTGGGTTTAAACCACAACAGCATGCAGTGACAGGACAAGGAGTAATAGCTTTAAACTGTAAGAAGGTAGATTTAGCTTAGATGTAAAGAAGTTCTTTACTGTGAGGGTGGTGAGAAACTGGAACAGGTTGCCTAACGAGGTTGTGCTTGCCCCATCCCTAGAAGTGTTCAAGGCCAGGATGGATGGGGCTTCAATCACCCTTGTCTAGTGGAAGGTGTCCCTTCCCATGGCACACAGATTGGAACTAGATGGTCTTTAAGGTCCCTTCTAACTCAAACCATTCTATGATTCTATGATTTGTTAATGTGTGACTTAGACCATGTGTCATACTTTTCAGTTCTGCTGATGTCCTCCTCTTTTAGAAGGTGAAGACATGCAAAGAAGCCATGCTGCTTTGCTGAGCCTTTGCTTCCCCCTCATCTGAAACATCCATTCTCCTCAAAGTAGAGACAGTTCTCTCTTAGATAAGGAAGAAAAGTTGCCTTAACTACCTACCTTGACGGACACAGTACAAGTAGCCCTCATGAACTGACAAAGTATCACAAACTTGGTTTTTAATAGGCATAGCCATTGCTAAGACTTTTGCAGCTGGCTAATTTCTAAAAGATCCTGCCTTTTGGCATGTCCCTTGGAGATGACTATGAGGAGCTATGTCCTGGCCAGACACTAATAACTGTCCAACTGCAATGAGTCTGTCAGCAACTTTTCTACCATTGTGAAAGCAATGCCTTCATCAGAGGGAAGGGTTAGAGTTTAAACATCACAGCACCATTCTTAATGCTGTAAAGCATGTCAGTTCACAGCTGTGTTTTATACAAGCATATAAAGGGGAGAAATGCATGCCATCTGTCTCCAGCTGCCAATAGTGCCTAGATGTGGCTGTAGCTGAGCAAATCCAGGGTGATTAAGGGCTTCAGAGAATGACTTGTAGCCTTACTTCTTGAGATTGAGGGAGACCATGGCACATGTCCTACAATTTTCTGGTGAAATGTGATGCCCTAACGTTGTACTAATATGTAGGAGAGCATTATTACTCATGTAACAGTGATATTGCACACAGCAGGATGAAAAGGATTTTGAGAAAATAGTATCTCTGATTGAGTGCTGATAGTAAGACACATTCTTGAGGCTAAATTTTCTGTTAACCAAAATAGAAATTTTCTACTAATAAAACAAATACATCAATATATTTCATTTTAGTCTTTATTTTTATCATATACTAAGCAAAGGTTAGATTGTGATCTGTTTTGAATACAGGATTCTGAACTACTTTATCTTTTCGCTATGTAGGAATAAAAACCAGGTTTTGCCATAGGTTTGTCTTTTTTTCTAGTCTTCTTGGGTAGCAATTTTTAAGCAAATAGCATTAATCTAAATGCTGAGAAATGTAATGGCGTATGCTAACATTTTAAAGAAGTAAAAATCAAATCCTTCTTTGGAGGAAGCACAATGAAATCAGTGGAGATTAATTAATAGGAATTAATTTGGCCCAATGGATCCCAAAGAATATCCCAATAAACTTAATTTAAGTAGATCTGGGCACAAAATAATTTTTTTATTTCCCAATAACTTTTATAGTTGTTTTTGGTCCTGAATTAGAATGAATAATAATTTTAAAATACTGTTTCTACCTATTTTCTAAAGAAATTTAAACTATTGAGGTGATCAATTGATACATTTTTGTACAATAAGAATGAAATATTTAATTAAGTTTTGGCTTTTCAAGGCTTTTGTTTTTTAAAATATAAAGGTCCATGTTTTTGTGTAAATAATTTTTTTAAAAAAGAAAATTTCTGTTTTAAAATGCTCTTTTCTCTTCTAGAAATTTCAACAATTTCAATAGGATCAACATTATTTTTCTGTATACCTTTGGTTAAAATAACAACATTTCTGTTCAATTTCTGCTTTAAGCTTTTGGAGATTTAGTGACTGGACTTGATTATATAAAACAATCTGGTCCAAGCTCTATTTTAGAGCTTTTAGTTCTGTTTATAGAATCTATCAAAGAAAAAATGACCATAAATTCACACTTTGGAAACAGAACAATTATTTTAGGAACCTTGACCTCTGAGATAATGGGCCAAGTTTTCAGCTGATGTCATTTCCCAAAAGACAAAGTCTCTGACCCAGAGTTGATTAGGGTTTGGGATCCTGGAATTTCAACTTTTTGTTTGGTTTTCTGATGAAGCCTCTTTATTGCACAAGAATTGGTTGTAATTCATATAAATATAGGTTCTGTCAGAAAAATGAAATTAATTATTTGGCACAGAAGTGCTGTTACAGTAATAAACGTCAGAGACTTCATTCTCCATGGAGCCTTTGCCTGTGATCTGGGGAGAATCAGCTGGTCAAGGGGAGCTGACTCCTCTGGTTTCAAACTTGTAAAAGACATTAAAACATAACTAAAATAAATTACTCTCCTTTTGCTTCTAAGCAGTTGCTACACTTGCCACAGGGTTATTATACAGTCACAAACAGTAAAGGGGAAAAATATCTGCAAGCTTGTGTGTCAGCATGGCTGACTGGAAAAGTGTGAGGACTTCTGTACTTTCAGACCACCTAATACCTGCTGATGAGATTTCTCTTTCTAACACTGAAATCCCAAACTGAAAGTTCTGTGTATTCCTATTAGCTCACTCAAACTTCTTAATAAGCTTATTGCAGAATTAGGTTGCAAGAACTTTCATTTATAAATGATCATGTTTTTCCCCTGTGGAAGACTTCATGGATCCTTGTTGTCAGTAGTTCTAAGGCTGTCTGTAACACAAAAAGCATCTTTATCTAATGAGTTGCCTTACTCCTTGTCATTTATTTTTACAGCATTCGCTATCCAGCCTACAAAGAAGTTGTTTGTGCCACTGGGTGAACCTAAGTCCCACCAGATTGATAAATCATCCCACAGAAAGCTGTGGTGTGTTAATGCCAAAGATTATATTACTACTGCTGGATGAAGGTCCATCAGAGGAGTCACCCAGGGCTCGTCAGCCTTCCCCATACATTGTGACTAGTTCTAAAAAGAAAAAAAGGAGGGTAATTGTCATCGGTGACTCCCTTCTCAGTGGAAATGAGGGCCCCATATGCCTGCCAGACCCACACCACGGGGAAGCCTGCTGCCTCCCTGGGGCAAGGGTCAGAGAGATTACCAGGAAACTCCCTAGTCTGGTACGGCCATCAGATTACTATCCTTTGTTGGTCATTCAGATTGGTAATGATGCCACTATGGGAAGCCCCAAAACAATTAAAAAAACTTCAGGGCTCTGGGGAGATCACTCGAGGGCTCAGGAGCCCAAGTGGTGTTCTCTGCCATTCCTTCAGTGGCAGGGAGAAATACTGAAAGAGGCAGGAAGACCCACCTGATAAATATGTG
>JAVSBS010003720.1:130082-180140 GCA_033124195.1 Coracias cyanogaster | reverse complement strand
ACCTCAGTGCTCCCTCCAAAGACAGATGAAACAACCTCACAGCCTGAAAATCATATAAAAAAATCATAACAAGAGTGTTCTCCATTTTCTTGCAGAGGTAGGAAGCATTAGGGCAAACGCATACATTTTAGGACAATGCTTATCTTTTTAATTCGTTGAGTTATAGCAGTATATTCTTTGGACATAGAATATCATAATATTATATCTTCTCCCTCCTGTTTAAGTACTGAAAACTTGAGACATGGGCAAATGTGGGGTTTCTCTCATTCTTCTTAGGCCAGAAGGAACAGTCACAGCTCTTCTGCACTCTTGCAGAACAGAAGTCAGTGAACTGTGCACAGGCATTTCTCCATCAAAGTCACAGCTACTGTTCAAGTCAGTGTATTTTATACAGAAGAGAGAAAATCCTCAGGAGACCTGGGTGAATGAGTGGTCAGTTACCTTCAGTGTTAAAAATAGCAGTGTTCAAACTTCAGCCAGCTTTACCTTCCAACCACTGGGTCTTGTTACACGCTTTACTTACCACCTTTGGATTAATGGAGCTGTCTACTACCTATTAGTGGATCAAATCACCTCTTAACCTCCTCTTCAATAAACTTAATAGATCGAAGGAAAGGACATTTAGCTTTCTTAGAAGGCTGTGAAAGAATACCAGTCCTTCCACATCCCCAAAGCAGGCTTTATGCAGGAGATGTGATCAGTGGCAGGCATTGTACTAGTTCCCAGGGGCAGGGGGTTCAATCCAGGTTGGTTGGAAAGCTGAGAAAAATATGGGTTTAAATGGAAAACTTAAGGTCATCTAATGAAGATTCCTTCCTTTCCTAGATGTTCAGCCCTAGTTGGCTCCTGCTACAATACTGCCTTTGATATTTCCCAATGTTTGAATGGCTCTTCCAGCAAAGGCAGAAACAATTGTGCAATGCACAAGCACCATAACGGTAGAAAACCAATAATAATTAAAGAAAAATCTAGCTTTTCAGTCCTTTCTAGGAACCTACAGAACTATATCAAGCAATAGGCAATTATGCCATGCACATTATAATAGAGCTACACTGTTCATGATCCATAGAGCCTAGAGCAACAGCATCCCTTTAGACTTGAACGGGAGCAGTTTCCCCTTGCTTGCTAAAACTGCAAACATTTGGCTGGACTATAAGCCACCTGCAGCTCAGCTGTGCACGAATCTAGGGGCTGTTACTGTAACTTTAGACAAATGCATTCACAAAACCTCAGACTATCTAATACGAAATCACCTTTCAAAGCAAAGACGACAAAAAACTATGCAATTATTACCATTTAGGAGAGCCTATGTGTTTCAGGGTTGCTTTGAATACTGGCAAATCCATGAAAGCAGGCTGGTTTCCAAGTATTTTCTCAGCTATCTTCTATTATTGGCATGAATAAGACCAATTGCCAGCTTCAGAACCAACCTCACAATTTACTTATAAGATTTCACCACCACTGTGTAAACACAGCTGAGAACCAATTATCAGAATTAATAATCAAGTTCCTGGTATATGAATATGTATACAGTTTTCATTGCTTTAATATTCTAGTCTTATCCTTCCCTGAGTCCCAGAATATTTCTGCCAATAAACATGTTCATTCAAGTACTTGCAGAGAGCCAGCGTGCAAGGGGCATGAGAACCAGTGAAGGAAATTAATTCAGAATGAGGAACAGGGAGAAAGAAAACCAGCTTGCTCATCTCTTGCTCTTTACTCTTCCTTCCACTTCTCCCAAAGTATTTATCATGTCCTTTGACTTTCTGGTTCTAACAGAATCTCAAAAGCAGTAGTATCATCAAGAGTAGCAGCGAGGAGGAGAGAAAAGCAGAAGGCAGAAAAAGCCTCAGCACTGTATGATTTGTTTCAAGTCAGGGTTGCTTCCGAGGATTAATGAGTACATCCTGCTCAAAGATGAGACTCATCATGATTGTTACCTTTAATAACCCAGCTTCCTCAGAAGAGCCCTCAGTGATGAGGATGAGACTGCAAGCTGGCAGCTTGAATTATTCATGAGGGTTGGTGGAAAACAATCATCTGCTCTGGCATTAATGGTCTGTAAAGAGTTGCTTTTGACAAAACCATTGAACATCAGCTATGAAATAAATAAATTAATAAGCCGGGGAGGTGGGGAGCAAGATAATGATGTACTGATGTAACAGACTCTGGAAAATACTAGTTTTAGATTGCAGATCATGGGCTCTTCCATCAAGTCCCGCTTACCAGGAAGGGGTGGGGGGAGAAGGAATCTTCTTGCTCTGAAAAGAGGAAATGGTGGGGGGTAACTTGGGTTTGGAGTTGGATCTTGCAGCGGAAAACATGTGTCTAGGCCAAATGAAGATATTTTAGGTAATTGCATCTCTGTTCTGAGCAGAGGAGGAGGCATGGAAATTCTGGAATGGATTTTTTAGGTCTTCTTTATACAGCAGCAAGAAAAAGATTCAGAGGGGAAATGACAACAGATCTTCTGGCTCCACCTCTGTCATAGTCTTGGTGGATTTCTATGGATGATTTCTGCATATGAAAGTGACAATTGTTCTCTCCTTGCTAAAGTAAGGATAGTTAAGCTTGCATACCACACCAGGGACCCATAACTTAAAGTCCATGGAAGAGTTTGTTTTTAAGTGAAGAATTTTTTTATTATGCACTTAGACTAGGCAGTTGAATTCTATCTATCTGTCAGATCTGCTTCATAGCAACATATAGAAGACATGCTTTCGAAGGGGTGGGGTTTTGCATTGTTTTCCTCTATCCAGCACGTTCTAACACATTTGGGAAGTGTGCAGTTTTTTGAGAAGGAATAAAAATAATAAAAATAGTAGTACTTTGCAAGGCTATAGTGTCCGTTGAGTTTCTCAGCTCTTGTCAGGAAATAATGTCAGATTTCATTTTCAGCTGCACAAAACATTCTGCGATTGGGAAGTAAGATTCCAACAAGAAAAAGAAAATAAATATTAAACTTTTGCTTGGCTAAAAAACAAGTCTACACTTAACATACTCCTCATGTCACATTTCATTTATTTCCAAGAAGATTTCTCTTGTAAAAAAGGAAAAAAAAAATCAGAAATATTTGTGCTATTTGCTTAATGATAAAACCCCTGGTGTGGGGATTGTTCAGATATTTATCAGCAATGTTCAGGAACCAGAGGCCAGAGTCTTTGAGAGGTGACTCTGTTCTCCCCCTTCCCCAGAGCAGGGCTGATCATATTTGTCATCCATGGGGGCATCCATTGTCCTGCTCTTAGAGACCTCCAATGGCAAGGGCATTTCCTTAGCTTATCTCATCTCAGGTTTTCCAGACTTTTGATAAATTTTCTTGCCTTTTTCCAAGTCATCTGATCCACAAGCAAAAATGTTACTATCACATGCCACAGCAATTGGCACCAAGAATAAATTATAGTATTTGTATCATCAGGTCATTTGTACCACAGACCAAATTATAAATATGTTTCTCTCTGAATCATACTCCAATAGACTTGGATCTAGTAAAGCTTTCCATCATACAGTTAAATTAACTGGCTATTTTTCATCATCATCTAGGCAAAGCAATTGAACACATGCTTAATTTCAAGCATACACCTAAACCATACTCCTTATAGTGAGATTAAAGTGCTTACTGCGTTTTGATGAACCAAGCTGTTATGCACAGATCTAACCATAAGCATATGAGCCAGCAGGATTATTCATGTTCTAAAGTCATACACCTGTTAAGTGCTTTATTGGACTGAGGGCATAATTAGTGCAAAATGTAGCTATATTTATTTAATTACAAGCAGGACTAATGACTAAAATTATTTTTAAAATAGCAGAATATTTCCAGAGGCCAACCGTGAAGCTAACTTGTACGCCAAGATCTAATTCTGCATCCTCTTTGAATCCAAAGAGAGACAAAACAACTGCTGTGTTTTTCTTAGTCCCACAGAAATCATACTTGAATAAAATTATCTTTTGTATTTATCAGCGAAATAATTCTGTCAACTGTCCAACAACTGCAGCAGCCCCAGGAGCTTTTGTAAACTAGCTGATGAATGATTGGTTAAATAAATCTGCTACAATTATTTGGTAATGAGAAACAAAAACGGCAGCATGTCTTTTCCAACACAAGCTAAATCCTATTTGTTGCTTTTTGGTAACGGGAGATATTGTATTTCTTTAACAGTGAGGATTTATTTGTGTGAGTAATTGCAGGGCTTGAAAAAGCTAAAGAACCTTTTTTTTCCTGAGATAGAATCTTAAAAAGCTAACATTCATACTGCCTGGTCTTATCATAATGTAGGATTTCACTTAATGAAACTCAAGAATGACTCAAGCATCCCTGAATTTATAGACTCTTTGTGTGTTAAGAAACAGACATGAGCTCAGACTTTGACCATAATGAACAGGAGAAAGAGCATGAACAAACAGCTATTTATATGATGACAGTGTCTCCACAAAAAGCTACAAGGTCTTTGGGTCAAAATCTTGGCTGATACAAATGCCTCTTTGCATTTTATTAGAAATGTGTTTTATTAAAAACATAGCAAGGTGTCAAAACAGAGCCATCAAATTCATCTCTTCAATAATCCTTCCATAATCCATTTATAATCTCTGTCTCAGTCATGTGTCTGGAAGAGACAGAAAAATTAGGATGTCTTTCATCTTACCGGAATAAGTTTCTGAGAAAGCCCGAACTACTGGCCATGAGCAAGTCAAGAACTGGTATGCTCCTGCCATTCCTGTAGCATTAAGTCCATACTCAGTCATCAGGTTGAAGGGGTTCACCTCAGTGAAAGCTGTTTTTTCTCCATCCTCTGGGATAGATGGCTTGATTGAAATTATTTTGTTGTTGGAAAAAGAATACAAAATAAAGAAATGTGGGCATTTGTATGGGGGTGGGTTTTCTCCAGGAATTATATACATGGACATCAATCCTCTGTGGAGGGAATAAATGAAGTGTTGTGACTCTTTTTTTGGTGCCTTGACAGGCCAAATCCAGGCACCATAGTCTTTGCAGATGTTTGAATCCAGAAGGAAAGCTATCTAGGATCACTCAAGCATATTCTGACATACGTATTGATTCAGCACTTTTCTCTTGTAAGTCTGTGTGTTCTGCAAGTGTTTCCACAAATTGGGCTGTATTTAAACAAACAGCAGAAAACAAGATTCATGGGCTAGATAGGTCTCATTCTGAAACAGAGGTAATTTTAGCAGGAGAAGAAAGCTCCTGCAGCTCAGAAAAGTTACGCAGAAAGAATGCAGAAATAAGGCATAAGCAATGATTAACTGAATACCTATTAAAGGGATAAGGGAATTTCTGACCCGCTATGTGAGTAATCACAAGGAGCAACAGTTTTAAGCTAGGAAAGGATAGATTTAGGCTGGATATTAGGAAAAAGTTCTTTAACATGAGGATGGTGGATCACTGGAAAAGGTTGCCCAGAGAGGTGGTGGAGGCCCCATCCCTGGAGCCATTCAAGGTCAGGCTTTTCGGGGGTCTGAGCAACCTGACCTCGGTAGAGATGTCCATGCTTGAGTAGGGAGGTTGGACCAGATGACCTCTAGATGTCCCTTCCAGCCTAAAACATTCTATGATTCTATATTTGGAAAAAGGGAGGAAAAAAGGTTTGATCACAGTCCAAATGACCTGGTCAGTTCTTCCCATACTCTTTCGGGACTCTAGGAATATTACTGTCACTTGTTAGTTCTAAGGCAGTGTCATTTTACTGTCACCAGTAAAATTGTGGCCACATGAAAGGAAAGGAAAAGTTGTGATTGACATTACTAGGGCTAGAACTAAAGGGAATTTCTATTTCTCACTCAGAAGTACTGAAGCATAGAAAGGAGCTGACAAAGTGTTTACAGCAGAATCATAGGTGAGATGGGCTGAAGAATTCAGGCCTCTGAAATTTAATGTTTAATGAGACCATGTTATAACACCAGAGACACAAGTGTGTTTACATTAAAACATGGAGACCATTTTTCTTCAAACAAAAAAGATCTTAAATTTTAAAATACCTAGATGCATAGGTTTGTGTATTGTTGTCAATTCATGGTTTGTGGGGTTTTTTTTTTTCTTCTTCTTTCAAGGATGATCAAGGTCAGTCTGCATGGTCTGGGGAGCTAAATCAAATGCAAATTAAAACATGAACACAGAGAAGATCATAATATTCAATAAGGCAAGTTTGGAAATAGTGTAAGTGAATTAGAGGGTTGAAGACATAATTCATTTTCAACGGATAATGTAAAGCTATGTGGGATGGAAATGCTTGCGCATTTGCAAAGCACAGAGGAGGCTCAGAATAAGAAACTAGATAGATGGATTTAGCAGGTAACACATAATGCATCCCTGGGGGGACTAAATTTCCCTTTGTAATGAACAAATTCTTGCACCTGTGCAACAGGGTTATGAAACCTTGGGGAACGAAATACCCTGTCTAGAATTTTAAATTTGTTATTACATATGCAAGATTTAATTTATGAATATCTGTGTAAAGAGAACTGCTTTCCATAAAACTGCAGCTACATTTCAAGAATGCATCCCAACAAAACGGAACAAACTCCAGTGAGGTGGAGAGAAGAACATGCCCTGTGATGGCCTCATGCTGACACACAGTCCTTACAAGAACAGCAAAATGAAAGCACATCTGCACCCACAGCAAGGAACACGGACTAGTGAGAGGCAGTGGCACTTCTAGTGGTATAAGATCATGTCCAAAAACTTGCCTAGTACCGAGTTCCCCCACTGTTTGTATGAAAAAAAACACCAAAAATGAGAAAGAACATAACGCTTAAAAAAGGAAAAGTTACTGAACCACAGAATAATTTGGTCTGGAAGGGACCTTTAAAGGTCACCTAGTCCAGGCCCCCTGCAGTGAGCAGGGACATCTCCAACTACAGCAGGTTGCTCAAAGCCCCATCCAACCTGACCTTGAATATTACCAGGGATGGGGTATCGACCACTTCTTTGGGCAACCTGTGCCAGTATTTCAATGCACTCATTGTAAAATATTTCTTCTTTATATCTAGACTAAATCTCCCCTCTTTTAGCTTAAAACCATTACCCCTCGTCCTGTCACAACAGGCCCTGCTAAAAAGATTGTCCCCATCTTGGAGCAATCACTGGCTCCTAGAAAACAGGTAGAATGTGAAGTTGGTGTGCATTTGTTTCCAATGAGTTGTTTTATGTTTAAAATGAAGGCCACAGATCTGATTTCAATCAGCTTGCAATCTCAGTTCTCTCACCTGCAATTTCCCCATGCGCACAATGAACACCCAATTCTATATAAGACCTTTATGATATCAGCTGAGTGCTATGACAGTAGAAAAGATTTCTTTAAAACATGCATTTAGAGAGCACAAAAGACTCTCACTGGTTCAAAAAGGCATGAGCCTGTACCACCAGTCTATGAATTTTTCAAAGATCTATGCTGAAACAGCAGCTCTGCTCAGGTAGGTGCTCGTGTTGCTGCACAGAGGATGCTCTTCACCCTTTCAGACTGAGCTTAGCACAGAGGACAAACTGCTAAATCAGGCTGTGGCAGATACAGCCCCCAAACCAGGGAGATGCAGTCCGTTCCCTGGTGTCAGCAATCCTTAAGTAGACTATGGTCGCTTTGTAAATTTGGTCCTCGTTAAAATGGGTGATTACATAATCTCATGCTAATTCCTGCAGTAATTCCCTTGCATACAGCTTTCATATTTCTGGATAATTAGAAGGAAATGTAATCCATTCCTAGAGACACATTGCTCTTAACATTTTCTTTTCTTTAATAAAGATTTTGCAATTAAACTTCCTTGGCAAGCAGCCCAGCTCAGTGACCTTGTGCCTTTTACCTGTAGGATACTAAGCAACAGGAAGGGCGCACAAACTGCTATTAGCATTACGACTTACATTTAAATATTTGGAGGAAATAGGAGCTTGTTAGAGCAGGGCTGGACTTCAGGAACACTCCACCACTGCTATCCCCAGTTATTTAATGTGTATCATTAACAACTCCAGCTCTTCTCCCGACTGCCACTCAGCCATAATTAAACCGCCCACATCAGAGTGCATTAAATGGCACAAGTTTCCCTGATTTTTCAGTAGTCTTCTTTCAGAAGTGTCAGCTTTCCCGTTTAACAGACTTACTTGTTCTCCTGAACCCACTATCAGCACCAAACCAATTCCATTTCTCTTATAAACTATACTGAGTGAAGAAGTCTCTGAAGTACTGAGGAAAATAAAACTACACATGAGCCCCACAGTCAGGGATACTCCTTGTCTACCTTCCTTGCTTTCGTATCCCCTTAGCTTTTTATGCTATGCTAAAATAAATCATCTCCTTGCAGCCTGGGGACTAGGAGAAACAAAAACATTCGGTTTTTAATTTTTTTAAATGAGATGCTATAGCAAGATTAAAAAACTGGGACATCCAGTAGCTAGTAGAAGCATATTTAATTCAGCAATCATTAATATATCTACATCATCTGAATACACACACTGCACAAGGCAACTTGGGAGATTATTGCAAAATAAGCTGATCTTTCATGGCAGAAGGAAAGCGCTTTCCATCTGTGAACTTAGAAGTACTTTCCAGGTAGTAATCCACCCTTGCCTCACCCCGGAAAGACAGGTCAATATTGTTTCCCTACTTTATGACTGGAACAGTGAGGTGCAGAGAAGCTAAACATCACATGGCGTTGTAGTGTTGGAAGAGACAATAAAACAGAGGCAGGAGAGCTATTGCAGTCCTCCTAGGCAATAAATGCACATCATGGAGATGTGCACTTCGGGAGACTGGTTGGCCAGAGCATCGATGCAGCTTTGTCCTGGTGCAGCCGATGATTTTGGTGGAACATGGGAAGGAGGCAATAGTGACCGATGCCTAATGTTCCTTAACATCTAACATAAGTCCTCAAAGGCAGAGCACAAAGAGACCTACAGATACCAGATCAACTCTCAACTGCCTGTTTCCACTGTTTGGAGTGTAATTAAATTCTAAACAAAAGGTGTAATTATTGATCAGTTTAAAATATTTCACCAAGAGAGCAGCTTGTTTCCAGCTGGGCATCCTAAGATATTTGCAAGCCTCAACTGTTGTGATCAGTCATGGCTCTGCCATGCAAAGCCCAGAAACTCCTTTAACACAGAAAAACTCTTCAAAATAGAACCATTTAGAATGGAAAAGAGGAAAAAAAAAAAAAGAGAGAAAAGCCAAATGCTGACATCCTTTCCCTTTCCCACTCAGAATCCACCTGCATTCCACAAAACTTTGTTTTTCCTTTTTTACATTATAAACTAAAGTGACCTCCAAACTTCCAGTTTCTACCTGCGTCAAGAGAGGATTTTTACTAACACTGTGGTAACATCTCACATATTAAATCAAGGTTTCAGGCACCGAACACACACAGGCAAAGGATTCAGGAGAGAGCTTACAAGGTCAACAGCTGACAACAGGCTGGAATGGCATGAAGGTTAATTGCTATTTGCAAAGCATTTTTCAGGTCTCTTCAGATAAAAAGGTTTTCTGTTTCTATTAGGAAACTTCGAAGCAAACTGCAACCAGTGAATAATCAGTGTCCAGGATCTTAAAAAGCTTGAGACAATCAGCTCCTAAATGCTGTCAGATCAGAAATATTTTGAGAAATAACAAGATAATTTAGCCTGTACCATGGCTAGCTGAAGGCAGAATGGGCCCAAGAAATCCTGCCAGCTGATCCTTCACAAGCCTGAGTACAGATAATAAAGTCAGTTTAGGCTCTACCCTGGCAAAAGCCCTCCAAATGAAAAGACACACATTAATCTAACCACTACTGGGGCTTCATCCTTTATTCATTAGTACAAAGGGCAATGCCAGGGAAAAGCAAACAGCATGAGGTGGGAAGGAAAAAAAAAAAAAAGAAAAGCAGCTTTGTAAAACTGACAGTTTCCTAAATCCCATTCCATCCTCTGCTTTGTAGATTTACTATAGGTAGTTGAGCAAAGAAATGAGTGTGGCTGATGATTTTATTAATTTAATTATTCTAAGGAGACCAGTAAATTATTTTCAAAACATTCAAAGCCCTAGTCATTTTATCTCAGGGAGGGATTAATGATGAAGAGCCAGGTATAACTTGAACGGCTGCAAGAGGTAGAACTTTTGTTTTCCATTTTTATTTTGCTTGCACTCCAAGACATCTTCCCATGCTGGCTTCATCAGTGCCCATGGGACTTGTCACACTGGATAAATTCAGTAACTCATCCTACCCTAGATATGTGTTAGTTCTGGAAAAAAAAGGATAAACTGCTTCAGGGGAAAGCACAAGAAATGACTAATTACCTGAGAAAAGCTTCTAGTTAACATTTATCATATATTAGTTTATGGCCGGTAAAAAGATACTTTTAGACAGTCCTGTAAACCCTCTGTGTTCAGGGGTTTTTAAATTCCACTAAGCTTTGCTAATGCCCTCCAGCAGCAAGTTTGTTGAGTAATTCACTACGGCAGAGAATAATGTTTAGGATGCACACATGCTGGGATTGCCCACCCCAAAATACATTGTATAGGAGATGCCTGATGAGCTCATGTCTGGCATTTTGGAAAGCAAAAGGCTTAAAATGGAGATGATCAAAGGTGATACCAGTTAATACTAGCAACAGAGCAAGAGAACCCAGCTCCCCCCGGCCACAGTCACTGGAACATGCTTTTCCACACAAGTAAAATAAGATGAGGAATCTTGTGAACTTCCAGCAGAGCGATGACACCAGAGAAGACAAAATGCAAGCAAAGTCAGATGGCAGCCGTATTTAAACCATCTTTTAGGAAGAGAGGATGTGTTGTTTTTTTAAAGGGAGCACAGAAACTGTTAAGAGGAAAAGGAAGAGAAACTTCTGCATCCAGTTCTTATTTGTCAGATAATAAAAATCAGCCAGAGCGTTCAATACAGATGTTCATACAGTACACAGTCTAATCCTTATCTAGAGAAATGTAAAATTTTGAGTCAAGTCCCAAAAATTTTAGCTTAGTTGTTATTCATCTTGAGGTACAGTTTATTATACCATCTTCTAGAGGAAGCCTTGACAATAAGAAGTGCCGATCTTTTTCAGCTACAGAAAACACACTTATTTTATTAATATAAACATTACGTAATGCAGCCCTGAGAACTCAGGAGGAACTGCAGCCATCACATCTTCTGTACCCTATAGCCAGGGATTCACCATCCCCAGACAGAGTGAACCCCACAGACCCTATGGCACAGGCTCGCTCCAGGGTGACTTCCAGCTCACGTTGGATGGATGTGTCCTAATTGAGGGGAGCAGGAACAAAGCACGCTAAGAAGTGAATCCATCTCTGTGTCCAAGCTCCCTGGCAAATCTGCTGTCAGCTCAGATGTGTCCATAACCATCCCTTTGGGACATCAGAATGGAAATAGACTTGAAGTGTGAAAGGTGAAGGACCAGAGATGAGAGGAAGAGGAGAAACAAAACAACTCTTTGAAGTTAAACCACGTCTTTCCAGGGTAGAGCAGCTACACAGCTGGCATTACACAGGAACGGGGGAACATCACTCGGTCCAGACCAGTGTCAGTAATACAATGAAAGTGCCTTTAGCTATAAAAGGTTGTCATCTGTACTGCTTGTACATTCCAAAGAGAAGCATCTGTAGATCAAGATAATCCCCTTTCTCACTTGTGCTTTTAGTCTGTTCATTTTTTTCAGTGTCAGCAAGTTCTGTATTGTTTCCCAACCAGAAAGCAACAGCAGTTTGATCTTGGTTCACCCAATATGTGCTTGCAATGGGACACGTGGCTCCCACACACTAATTCACTTCATTAAAGAGCAGAAGCCGGGACTCTGAGACAGTCCTGTGACCTCACTCCAAGAGCTCTGAGATTTTTTGAAATGCTTCTCAGGCCTGTTAAAACTGACAACTAGAAAAAAAGAAGGCACAGGCTGGTTTGGGCACCTGATAGTTATTTTTTAAAATAACTAAATAAATGCATAGATAAATAAACTAGAAAAAGGTTAAGAACATTGTTTACACCATGCTCTTGAATCAGAGCTCGGAAGAAATGCTCTATTTCTTGGTGTATGAGGGAAGCCAGATAAAATTAAATGCACGCTCAGGGACTGGACTGTGAAAAGTCTGTATTCTCCTTAATATAATGAAAAGCTGAGAAGTGTGACATGTTTGCAGATTATTTATTAACAGTAGGACAGAAGCTATTTTAGGCACATGTCTTTAGACACCATTAACAGAGTAATTTACTCTCCAGAGTGCCCTTTCAGGAAACAGTAGGAACTAAGTAAACCCCATATATCATTTAGAAGTAGGAACAATTCTCATTGTTTCTTTCCTAAATTATTTCCTTTCTCAGAACGTTGCCGTCATATGGTCAACAAGGAAGCAGTCTAACAGGATCTGATAAGATTGAATTATATATTTTAGCAAGCTTCAGGAGCTGGGCCAAGGCATTTAAATACATCAGTTACTGAATTAAGATGGCAAACAATTTGTCTAATCAAAAGGAAATACAAAAAGGAAAGACTTCTCATCTGATCTAATGTATGAGGGTCCTCAAACACATGATGACAATGAAGGGCCAGACACAGGTATCCTGTTGCTCCTCACATTTGCATTTAAACAAATCTTTTCTTCATAGATACCATTGTTTTTTTTAATTCCACTCAATGAAGCAGGCAGCAAATATAACATTATATATAGAGAGTGCTGACAGGAGACAGGATGCATTACTGTAGTCCATTGCTGCATGTGTTCAGTTTTCTACAGCTCAAACAGCTGCATCCTCTCTATCTACACATCTTGAGTTCGATGAAAGAAGAAAAAAAAAAGAATACAATCTGAGAAAGAATACAAGTGCCCCCTGCCCCCCCACAAATCACACGTTGATGTGCAAGGCGTGGGTGTGCATAACTAAGCACACGCATGGTCTGGGTGCTGCAGATTTTGAACTGGAAATTAAATGTCCTCTACCTCCAACAAGGCAAACTGCTTGAAGAGTGAATGTAAAGCCCCGAGAAAGGCAGAAAAGAACATTTTCACAGATTCTGATAACATTCAGTGGGACAGATAAAGAGAACAAGATTGAATTTGCATTCTGGCCTTCTGCTCAGAGGGGAGCATTTGATTTGGGGGCTTTCTGTTCTCCAGGGAAAAATTTCACACAGGAAAGAGGCCTAAATTCCTGCGTATAACAAAAAAAATGAACTTATTTCTTCCACTTAGGGGTTACAGCTCCTTTTTTCTATCCCAGCTTCATTTTCACACCATCTCCATTGAGGCTAGGACCGTACCAACATTTTCTGATATTATCACCTAAGGACATAATAGAGGCATTGTGCAGATTGATGGTCACTTTGAAGCAGAAGAAAAGCATGAGAAGCCTGTCCAAGTGCTCTTCTGTATCTCCTACAACTTAGCCAGAAATTGATTTCTAGTTTTGTCAGAAGACTAAGAAAATATTACAGCTAGCACTGAGGTTCTGTAATGTGGAAGTGTTCCTCTCCCTTCACCACAGTGCTCCAAAAGCCACCATAATCCTTACTGGAGACGGCAGGGAAATCAGTGGAGATGTAGGAACTCCCTAAGCAACCAGGAGACCACGTCAGTGGATTGAGGAAGAACTGGAGGATATCAAACTAATGGCATTTGCCCAGCAACAGTAGCCTATGCTGCTAGAAATTAATCCTGAAATAGTGTAAACTGCTTAACTGCTGCTAATTGGTCTTGTCCTCACTTGGTCTCTGCTAGTCTCTCAAGTTATGTTTTCGTTTCCATTTATCAGATGGTCTTTCCAGCCTCTTGTGTCTTTTTTGCGAAACTCACAAATGCAAAGCATTTAACTCTTGCTCTCAGCCCACTGGAAAAAGTTAAATTTATTAAAAAGAAAGGTATCAGCTTCTTTGTTATATATCTGCACAACCAACCTCCTGCAAGGCCAAAGGCTGCAGGGGATGCAGAGTGCTCCAGATCCAGGGCTGCCTTACACTCAGAGCCTTTTTTTTCCCCTCCCTGTAGAAGGAATTCTTTGGACATCCCACTTAGCAAGAGAGCACAGGCAGAGGCTGTATCTAACACAAGCTCCTGACCAGCCAGTGCTCAGCAAGCTGCTCCTGCAAGCAAACCCTCGCAACTCTACAACGTGCTACACATTTTGAAGATGTTCTCCTGGTGTTAATACAATTCATACAAGCAACAAGTATTCATTTAGACAAGGGCTGTTCAGGAGCCACACTCTCACTATCGGTAAACTCAGGTTACTTTTACTCAGGTTACTTTTGCTGTAATTCTTTTAAGAAATTCAAATTCTTTTCAAGTAAAGGGAAGAAAATAAATAAAACCACCGTCCAGATGGAAAGAAAGTCTGTTCCTTCTTCACTGGCCAAGCTGCAGGCAAATTATAAATTTGGCTCTCCCTCGAGTCTCATCATTACCCAAATTCAGAAAACAAGCATAGGGTTAGGGGGTAATGAGGGGGAGGTGGAGGGTGCAGCTTGCCAGAAAATTACACACTGAATTTCTCTGCCTTTAATTGTATCTAAAATAAATGAAAAATCTTCTTGTGGTCCAAGTCATGGGATACCTTAATCAACAGGGTAGAGTTGGGCTTGCAAAACTGAAGTCCCTGGGAAAATGGCTTCACTACCGAGGGAAACAACAGACTCAGAGCCCCATCCTCAGATCTTTTCTTAGGTGGTTTCAATGGAAACAGTGTTTGCCTGTACCCAGGAGTGCAAGCTCAGACTACTGGTCTCAAAGTCTCCCTCTGTGCCATCTCAACAGCACGTGTTGGAGCCTTCAGCATAGGCTTCCTGCTGTCATCTCGTGAAGCCTTGCACTTCTTTCTGGTCTCATTAGGGAGTCCAGCTTAGACATTTCTGGTAGGGAAACTACTAGAGCTTAAAGGTAGCTTCACATTCTGCTCTTAGGGGTTGAGTTGCACTAAAAAGTCTTTATCTCTAGGGAAAGAAAAGAAAAAAGTTGTATCAAAGGATGGGTCCCTCTAACAATTGAGTGAGCCTTCTGAACAATTAGAACAGCTAAGGGTAGAATTGCATCTGATTTGCTTGATGAGTCTCATTTTTAATGCAATTAGGCAGCCTAGGTTTGATAGACTAGACTATCAGAGAGCTAAAGGGAATTTGCATATATTATAAAATAATTGGAATGGCAGGATAAAGTAAGAACTAACCTGACCTAAGCTTTCACTCAAATAGAATTGTGTGAATAATTTATTTTCCAGAAGTAGTAAAAGAAAAAACAAAACAAAACAAAACGTTCATCAGTAAGAACAGATTTTCTTTTTCTAATCTGTGACCAGAAAAGAAAAAAAATCCCTAAATGTACAGACAATTCTAATGTGAAATACCTATTTGAAGCATCACCCTGAAGCATTTCATTTAGAATCTATAAGGTAAAACATTTGCAGCCAAAATAAACCAGCAAAATGAACATTTTTAGAGGAAAAACTTTGGACTGAAAGATTTCACACATCGAGTGGTAGGGAGGAATAAACTTTTTCCTCAGAAGAAAAAGAACATCTGCTAAAACTATTGTTTTTCAGAATACAGTCATTTTAATGACATTTTTGTTAAGGAAGAATTGTCAAGTGCAAGATTTCTAATAAAATCCAGAGTTAGGAAACAGCTGGAAACACATCCTATATAGCCACTAGCAGGCACTTAAACCTCTATCTCCCACATCAGGTGGAAACATCTCCCAGCTATTGGCCACTCCTAGATGTGGCACTCCCTCTTTCATTCCTAAACTTTGAAAGTTCCCCGTTCTTTCCAGACTGATAATAAATGTTGCAATCTTCCAATGTTAATAGTATGAAAAAAAACAAATCCCAAATCCATCTCCTCACTGTGTTTGTGTGCATCTTTTTGGTTTCCAGACTGCAGCTTTCTTACCTCAGTCTAGAACACAAGTCCCAAAATATCAGGGAAGAATGGATTCTGGCAAGGTTCCTACTCTAGTCAGAGCCAAAAAGCTACCAGAAGGGAGTTTGTCCCCCCTGAAAATCAGTTTTTGTAGCTTTTTCAGAGCTCATGTCAACTAAACGTACTGAAAGGAAGCACCTGATGTTATTTGCATCACTTCACTGAGGCTGAGATTCTACATTTCATCTACTTGTTATTCCAGGACATAAATAGTAGGTAAATCCAGCCTTGCCAGACTGTTTCTACCTTAACACTTGACTTACTTCTGGAGCTAAACCGAAGCATACTTTTTTCTGCTCATGCAGTTTAACTCTTCACAGAGGTCAGAGTAGCTCATACTATTAAATAATGCAGGCTAGACAATGCTGACTTAATAAAACTCACATGTCATTTTGTGTTGGAATTGATTTTCTTACTTGAGGGCCACTTTAGCTTGCAAATCAAAAGCATCTTGTGTTGGTTCTTTCAAAAGGATGCTGCTATTGCCTCAACTTCCTTCAGAAACTGAGATTGATGGGACCAGGCTTGTGTTGGGTCAGTGTCTAATGGCCTCCTCTCAGTGGTCTGAATTATTCATAAGTACTAGAGAACCTAACATGTACAGTGGAGGATATGTCATAGCTGCAATATCAAACTGCTTTTTTTTTTTTTTTTTTTTTGCGTTTTGCAGGCAGAGTTTTCTCTCTTACTCCCTCTTTCCCATTCTAAGTCCAAGAAATTAACTTATTTTCTTAACATTAAGTCATCCCTGGGAAGGTAGAACAATTTAACTCACTTCATTTGGACTCTGCTAACAGTTATGTCTTCCCATTTTCTACCATATTTCATCTCAGGCTTCTTAAACAATTGCTCATATGTGTCCACCTGAACTATAAACTTCAGATCACCAGACCATTCAACAGCAAAGTTGAGAAACAGTTACTGCTCTTACAAAAATAACCCTCCCACCCCCACTCTATCCATCTGTAGATTTTCATTAGTCTGGATATTTTCCAGAATTTTAAAAGAAAAAAAAAAATTGTAATTCATACACAGAAAGACCTTGTTGTGCAAGATGTGAGACATTTGTTTCATGTCTATTACAGCCCTTCTCACCTTTCAACTCTTTTCCTCTGGACTCCTGCTTTGCCCATTGCTGACAGGGAAGCTCTACTTGTATACACCAATTCCTACACCAGCTATGGGCAGTTATGACTATATACCCATGACCTGTTGGCTCAAGAAATAAGCCAAGTCCAAATATAGCAAGAACTTAGAAAGGGAAAGCAATTAAACCACTTCGAGAATTAATTATCTTCCAGCACTTATTATTTTCCATAAAAGGTAGTGAGTTAAAAACCCAGCTTCACCCACTGACATCCCCACCAACCATCATGACCTATTCACCTGTGCTGTCCATTACTTCTCCTGGTAATAATGGGTGCAAGAAAACAAAGACAAAAAATACACACAGTAGAAATCTGTGGATAATTCTGAAGTTCTGGGGAGCCGTACATAGTGCCTGTTCGTATGCTTTACATACTGCTTTACAGCTGCAGCCCAGAAACATGCAGAGAGTGGCCTGGGTCTTCCAAGACATTTGCAAGAGGTGGGACATGAAATACATTGCAGATGAAGCCCGCAGGTACAAGACAAGATGGGAAAAGGAATCGTGCCCTTGTAAAAAGAGGCACGGTGTGGTTAGATACAAAGTCCTTGAGACACTTTGAACAGCTAGTATGAAAACAAGAGAAGGAGCCTTCCTCAGAGCAGAGATCTGTTGGCTAGAGCTCCTTGTTTCTATTCCCAGCTTTGCTACAGATTTCGACATTGTGAGTCTGGAAGAATTTTGATTTTCTACAAAAGTGGGCTTTTGGGCTACAGCACATCCCACTGCAGCAGGCATGAGTCAGGTTTGTTACAGCTGACATGTAAATAACTTCTGTTTCTCACAGGTCCCAATCAATGCTACAATAACTCCAAACCTCATTTAAAAGAGGGGGCAGGGAAAATGGTAATGACTAAAACAAAATCAATTTTAATGCTATTAATTATAACAATGACATTATGTAATTGGAAAAAGCAAATTACAGAAGACAGAGGAAGGACTTATGATCTGTTCTGATGATCAACACTGAACTCCTGGTTGATGGACCAATTATGTATATAACTGCAGCCTCTTAAATAGATTTCTTCAGAGCTGAATCTTTTCAGCTTCAGTGCAAAGTGCCTAAGAAAAATTGACCAATTAAAGGTAATACAAAATATACTATGTACCAATAACAATGAAATACATACTTAAGGACTTTACAGTTGCGAAGTTATTAACATTCTCTGAGCACAACTGAAGACTATCAAGTGAAAAAAACACCACGGAAGGTTTGAATTAAGACTTCATTCACTAACAACTAGTATTGATGTGAAAAATATTTTGGTCATAGAATTCATCTTAGAGGTTGGAAATAAAAAGGAACTAGAGTTTTAGTACTAAACATCCCGGTAAATATATACATATATATACAAATATATATAAATATACATATATATAAAAATATATATGAGACCAATTGTCTGTACTTTAAAAATCAGTTCCAGAATTTTAACTTAAAAAAATAAAACAAACAACAACAACAAAAAAGTTACAGGAACAAACCACACCATTCTGGGTATTTTTCTCGAATAACAAAGTATCTACAGAGGCAAAGTTCTGCTTCTTAATAAAATGCCCATCACAGTTCTGAAAGTAGTATTGGGATGTTTTATGACAATCACAAGGAAAAGAACAGAATATTGAGATCCGACCTAGGACTAGTGTCTTTCACCACCCCTTCCCCCACAATGATTGCTGAATGAACATTTCACTAATTCTAGTCACTCCTATACTTTAGTTTTTCACTAGCAGAACTAGAAAAGAAATTAAATCTTTATATTGAATTCCTTTAGCTACTACCATCATCTGTCTTTTAGGATATTTTTAGATGCAAAGCTGGCAATGCAACAAGTTTTATTTGAAGATATTTTTCCCTTCCTAGCTGTGTTAAAAGACAACCATCCTGAGGTAAAATGTGATGTCCTAATCCCTTCCTCCATCTAAGAGAGGAACATTACAATTCCTCTTCAGGCAGTATCTCCAGATCATTCACCAGACCAGAAAGGCAATCAACTCTCCAGGACCTCTGAAGGGCTACTCAGTGTAAGTTTGTGGCAGAAGGTAGCGTATGTGCTAGTCCTCCAGGCTCAACCCCAGACCAGATGCAGCAGGAAGCCTTAAGTGGAAAGGGGGCTACCCATAAACCAGGGATAAGGCAACATATGAGGCCCAGACTGTGTGGTCAGATTAGATATTTGACCTCTCTCACATGGGAGAGACTATTGCTACCTCGAGGGGACAGGGCAGGATGGTTGCAAGGTGGCACAGTGACAGGACTCAGAGAGCACTGGCTGTCCTGGCTGGACCATGTAAAGCTGTGGGAGGTGTGAGAAGTGGCTCTCAGGACTGGGGCTGTCCCAGAGCCTGCAAATAGAAACATTTATAAATAGGGCCTCTGGTTGAAAGCCCTTTACAAGGATGTAGTGTGGCTCATTCAGGAGGAAAACATAAGCAGCGATTGAGGTATAGCTAGAAAGAGGAAACTAGTCATTCAGAGAAGTTGCCAAGACCCAGAAAATTTAACTTTCCTATGTGCTGAAGTATGATTTGCCTGAAGCTTTGTACTGTTGTAAACAAACCCCAAAGCTATTTTATCTCTGCCAAGAGAAATCCTTTGAAATTTCTTCACTGACCCACTAGCCAGGTAAGCGAGGAGACTCCAGCACAAGCCCCAGGTTGAAGAACCTTATTAGCAATTCATATTCCAGCATTTCTAAGTTTCTCTTTATCATCCCTAGAGTTCACTCTCGATGCACTAGGCCAGCCCCATGAATTCATGAATAGATACAAAAGACTTAGGGTCATCAGTAGGGTGCACTTCCCTCCACACAGCTGCTTTCTAAATGTCAATAATCTTCCTCTCTCAGGTCTGCTGCACCTAATTTGCTTTGGAAGTTTGGGAACACCGAGTCCAATCAAAGACTGCATATTAAGTGCGCATGCTTAAATTTTATGAAATCCAAACATTTTTAGCGTCATTTATATTCCATTCTACCCTTGTGAGACCTTCGGGGCTAAGAAGAAAAAAACCAAACCTGTCCTAACCAAGAGGGGTGGAACTCATTTACACACTTCTTGCATTTGCTTTCAAAAACTGAGAAGAGTGAAGGGAAAGAACAAAGATCCAGCTACAAAATCTATTTACTAACACAACTTTTACTACAGCTAGCTCTGTATTTCAGATGTGAAGATACTTCTTTCTCATTCTCTGCTGAATTTCCTTTAGTAATTTCACCTAAACTCTTTTCTGCTTAGGGATTTCTATTTGATGAATTCAAGATGTCACCAAACTAAGTGTATTAAAATAAAAATGTAACACGTAAGATGTATATTGTTTTAATTAAAATGCTGAAAAATTACTAAGCAGGCAGAGGTGATCTATAAGGAAAAGAGGAAACAGCACAATGTAGCAAGGAGATATTTGGCACAGTGGGAACATGAACAGTGTGTGTAATGAAGCAAAGATGCCAAAGAAGGAAAAACACAAAGAAAAATGAAAATACAGAAAGATAGATGGTTGGGTCACAGAACACCCTGAGGAGAAGAGGAGCATGAAAAAAACAAACAACCCATGTCAGTGTGAAAAGAATAAGCTAGAAAGAAGGATAAAAAAAAAAAAAGCTTCAGGAAGATCAGAAGAAAATCTCATATGGTGACAGGAAAGGGTCTCCC
The DNA here is from genome assembly GCA_033124195.1 of Coracias cyanogaster. Lineage (NCBI taxonomy): Eukaryota > Metazoa > Chordata > Aves > Coraciiformes > Coraciidae > Coracias > Coracias cyanogaster. The sequence goes on along the minus strand of JAVSBS010003720.1, from coordinate 159,438 downwards.
ACTAGGCAAGGAGTAGTTTATCAAATTGAAGACTCAAAAATGAGTACTTAGAAAGGATCTGAAATTTCCAGAAAGATACCATAACAATTAATGCAGCTAAACCTGGGAAATCACAGGGGAAGATTGTCTTTAGCCTCCTTTCCAACAGCAGTCAGGGCAGAAGGGACAAGAGAGAAGCCCCTGAGACTGAAGGGACTACCAGTGTCCACAGCATGGCCTTAGCCCCCTCTGCTCCCCTCCTCCCCAGCCATCACCACCACACCTGCAAGGATTCATGGGGGCTTCCTGGAACTGTATATGCCTAAGGAAAAGGGGTTTGTAACACCAAGACCTCCTTTAATGGCGGAAGCAAACCCATAAAGGAGATGGCAGCCCAGGCTCTGCTTGAGGCAGAGAACCCATAGGGGAGAGGGGCAATGGGATAAGGCTGGGGACTGCTGCAAAAGCTGGGATTGCATCCTCATAGATCAGGCTATGCTCTGCAAACAGGTTTTCCTGAGCGCTGGAGGTGAATGGGCAAGGTGTGGTGTAAAAGGGAGGCTGTTGGTTTCTCTGCAATATAGAAGAATAAAGAAAGAAGTCCTAAGAAGCTTTATTGTCAGAAGCAAAAGATGGCACACCACTATCTCCAGCTAGAGGACAGTGACATATGAGAGCTTTTCCTTTTTCTTATCAGGCTCTTTTTTTTTTTTGAATTGCAGATTATTTGCATGCCTTCGAGCACCCAGCCAGCGTCTCAGTGCAACAGGAAAACTGCACCATGCTCTATTCTCTCTTCACTGGGCACAAATTTTCATGTAATCTATTATTCACATCACAGCTTGCTGCAGTGATTCCAGGAAGACCTCAAAAGAGCCCTGTCCTCCTCTCAGGAAAAGGAAGGGAATATGATTTCCTCATAAAAGGAGTCAGGAGACTGGAAAGCCAAACAGCACCTCCTCCCTGTGCACATACCTGTGTCTCACAGCTGCATTGTCCACAGGAAGACAACACTCAGACAAAGGAAGCAGACTAAGATAAGCATTTTGAAATTAAACTATGGCATCAGACAGAAAGAATGACATAATACTTAATGTAGGATAAGAGGCAAGCTATTTTCTTCCCTATACTGCTAGACAGGAATTTAGACATAAGAAAACTCCTGTAGGCATCTCTCCATAAAGATGAGACATTAGCAACAAAACGACTTTGTCAGCCTTGTTCTGAAGGAAATGTGAGTGCTGATACCACTTGCCAATCAGTGCTGGCAATAGCAGGCTTTAACTGATGGGGTGATGTGATCACGGCTGCTGCCTCTCACCTCCCACTGCTGTGTCTTTCTGACCCTATCTCCCCCAGTGATGGCATATATCACATGTGACCTTAAAAAAAAAAGCCAACACACAGGCTGCATTTGTGTTTTGGATACACTTGAAAGCTCCCAAGGAATCCAGGCCCTGTCCTTTAAAGGCACAGGCACATTTAAAGAAAAAAATAAAATCAATAAATAAAAAACCCCACACCACTCTTTTGACTTAGCTGTATGTTTCATAACCTGGATATAACCTAATTAACAGCTGAAGTAATTTGCTTAAATTGACAAAGGAAACGAGCAGGGGCACAAACTAAATCCAGGCTACTTCAAGTGCTAATTTAATTTAACCTTTTAAAGGCAGTCTCATACTTTGCTCTCCCCAACTTTCCCTGCACCCACTTTTCTCCTACATTCCCATTTTGCATTTGGATCAATTCCATTTCCACTGAAGCAAAATTCCCTTTGGCTTTGACAGAGCCCGATTTTAAACAGGCACGAGTCTCTGCTTCTCTCTGACTTCAGGAAGGTAAGGATTACTTAAAATGCTATTTTCATCTTACTTGGCTTGCAATTTTTCATGAAGAAGGTCTCTGATGAGGAGTGCACAGCTATACCCACTTCTGCAAGGAGGATTTGGGCACATAAATAAGTGACGTTTTGATTAGTAAGAGACAAAGTATAAACAAGTTTGGCGGGCTACATCCCAGCATTAGGCATTTCCAATCACTACAACCTCTTTTAGTCCTTTTAGATATAACACTTATTGCTCTTATTTACTGTTATTAGTAGCAAAATACTGCCCATGAAAAAATTGTACAAAAAAAAGCAAACATGCAAATACACAGAGGAGAGACAATTGCATCACAGCACAACTGTTCCTAAGTGCAGCTGCTGCTGAGTTAGGGCTCAGAAGCCCTACAGAGCTCACACTTTCATTAGACAGGAGGGAAAGCAGCAACCACTTTGAGGGGAAAAAAGCAGCAATATCGGTAAATAACAGCTCAGGGGTTCCCACACCTGAGCTACTACCAGCTGGGAAGCTCAGCCCTGGGCCATGCTGCTTCCCCAGGTGCAAAGTAAATACGATGCCTTAATTACCACTGCCAAAATAACCCCTGATTTGCAAGGTATGATTGACTGGTTCAGCAAAATAGCACCCAACCCGCCAGCAATTCCTGTGCATTCAGCTCTAGCTTTAAGGTAGTAAATACTAACCCTGGGGTTCTCCCATTTTCTCTAGTCTCATCTGTGGGAGAATAGTACCTCACATTCATGCAGATTCACCTCAGGCCAGAGAGCAAAGTTCTCTTGGTCAGTCATAACCTGGTATGAAGATAAAAGAATGTTTTGCCCAAGTCAGGAGTTGACAGAGCCGACTAACATGCTGCTCAGTTACAGAAGGGACTAGTCCTTTGGTGGAGGTCTCAAAAAATAAGCCCCTCCCTGGGAAGTACAATGGGGACTCCAGAGTTGTACTTTGGAAGACTTCTGCAACTTTGATTACTTAAAAAAAAAAAAATCCAAGGCTTCTATAACAGGATTTGGTGATATGTGAAATCATGAAAATAGCATAAAAGTTCACAAGCTGATTAACACAATTACTATTCATTTGATCCTGATTGCTCCAGCGGGGACTTCTGATTAAGCCAGTCTGCCCTGCAATTTCCCTGAATTTTCTTCTGTGCTTTGAATACCATGGGGCAAATATCCCAAGCTCAGCAGCTTGCTCATAGCCTTGTCGTTTTTCATGGTGTGCAACAGCCTCAGCAATCCCAATTAGCCCATTATGGGAAGCAGCTTCGTTTTGTTCCCCACAAACTACATATTCATTAACACCCATAAGGTTAACTATGTACATTGCACGTCCAGTCAGTCCATTCTTAACTGGATGTTTTCACTGCCTTCTTCCATATACCTCATGACTTAGCTGATCATAAAGTTCAATTTAACAGGGAAAAACTGCAGGTTTCAGTTAATTCTCACTATTCTTGCCTTTCCTCCCTCCAACCCCAGACAAAGTAAGAGGTTAAAGAAAAGACTTCCCTTTGTGCAACACCAAACCTCTTCCGGTTTGCAGGTCCCCAGCATGCATATTTCCATAGAATTAAGATGGAACAAAAAATAATCAATACTTATATGCAAGCCAGCAGATAATAATGTATCACCTTTAGTTCATGTAATCCCCTCCACACACAGCTATTTCAGAGCCAAGGCTTTGCAGTGCAGTTCCCAATGCCTTGAACTTGCTGGAATTGAATACTTCACAGTGTAGAAAGTACACAGATCTGAAAAAGTTTTGTGATGAGATAGGATGTGATGCTTCAAGAGGAAGAAAAATCCGGTCTTGGGTTTTTCATGGCTTTTTGCGTGTTTTCCCCCTCCCTATCCGCCACATTTTTGTGTGCAATGGCATCCTGCAGCCACTGTACTTAGAACTGGAGCAGCTCAAGACACGGATAGAGGAGACTGTGTCCTGACAGTGCACTGGAGCATCACTAATGATAAGAATAGCATTAACATGGGCAGTCTGTGCTGAGCAGCATGCAGAGGGCATGGGGCATTTGCCCATGTCCTTGAGCAGCTGATCTTGGTTGTCCTCAATCCAAAGGCTCCACAAGACTGTTGCTGCATGGTGCTTTAGTGGCATTTGCTATGACAGCTGAGCAAAAGCAATGCTTTCATGAAGCAGCTGCTCGGGCCTACCTGCAGTTAAGTTCAGACACACGCGATAAACTCTGTATTTTGGTATTCTTACCCTCTTCCCCAACAGGACAGTACTGACTCCAAAGTTGCGCTTTGGCTGAAAGCCCAGAAAGCTTCAACTAGCTGGAAATCTCATTTTAAAAGTACGAAATAAACACATTACAAAACTGAATAAACTGAATATTGTCTTCTTAGCAATGTGTATCTGGTGCTTTCACCACAGCCACATCTTCCCTGGGGCAAATCCTGTAATAGCTTAAGTAATTATTGTTTTATTGTGACCCAGAGAAAAATTGGGCTTTCATTTTAGAACTGGAGATGTTTCCTCTTGACTGTGTAGAGGGTAGCTGGCTTGCTGACTTTTTTTTTTTTTATTCCCTGCTCTGCATTATTATCACTTCAAACCTCCCATCATCCTCCCCAATGCAAGTGTGTGTTTGATTCCAAGGTCTTCACAGGCCAATTGTTTCACTTAACAGTAGTTTAAAAGAACAAAATGCCCTCAGGTAGACCAGCTCCTATCAGCAGCCAAGGCACCGGATCCATCTATACTATTACTATTTGAAGCAAAAGCTTGCAGGATTATTTTCCCTATCAGCTTTTACTTCTACTAGGTAAATCATGTAGCCTATCAAAGCCATTTCTGTGATCTCCCTTAACAATGCATTTGAAGGCAATATCAAAGAATTGCTGCTGGTGTTACACATATTACAGTAAGCCCCTGATAGCAGATGTTAATGCATTTTATGATTGGGAATGTTGTCTCAAGATAAAAACAGGCAGTCTGCAGGAATCAGCAAAAACCCACTTAATTTCACACATGTGTAGCCACTGACGTGTGTGCAATGAGATTAAGCAATGCCCTTGTCGGCAAACTTATCATAACTTTCTCCAAATAGCAAATCCCTAATTAGTTTATACTGTGGCTTTGCAGAGGGTAAGCATGGCTGGGGAAGAGCAAACAGTAGCTGATTTCACAGGAACATGCTTGCTTAGCTCAGGCTTAGCCATTATAAGAAAGTAAATACTGCGCAAAAAAGCGCTCAGATGGAAAGATTCATAGGTTTTGTTTCAGCAAGGTTTGCAAATTTATCTAGAAACTTCTCAAACCTGTAACATCTTAATAAGCCAAGATGGGCTACATCATTACTAGAGTCTACCTCTTAATCTAGATGCCATACTGTTGATAAATCTACTGAATTTGCACTTACTGGGCAGTTTTCAAATCCAGTGACACCTTTTCTCAAGCAAGCTCATGTTGCTTACAGCTGGAAGAGCAACAGAGAAATAGCTGCAGCATCCTACATCTGAGGAAGCTATGTCAAGGGGCAAAGGAAAAGTTCAGAAAAAAGAGGCTGATCTCATTTCTGCAGACAGCAGAATGTTGTTCAAATTAAAGGGAAAAAAGCACCTTTTGGTACCTTCCAGATGCCATCAAGCCTGGGGAGTGAAATGCAGGACTGATAGGGGCTTGCGATGCATCAGGGTGGTTTGATCATATTTTCCTCAAAGAGAACTCCCTGGAGAGAGGGGATAAAGGTGATGGTGGCTCTTCTACAGACAAGGCTGCGAGGCTGGAGGGGATCTGCTGGCCATCACAGCACTGGGAGATCAGAGCAGGGCTGTGAGCCTCAGTAACTAGCAAGCAGATGAGGAAAGCAAGGACATAACTGCTGTAAATAAATGCATGAAATCCTACGTAATACTCACACTGCGAGCTGCATTAAGAATAAAATGTTTTGCTTTTGAGGCAGCAAGAAAGGCATGAAACATCAGTTCTGCATAATTATTCCAGATTATATTCACCTTTAAAATGAATGTTATATTCAAATGTGACAAGTTTGTCCTTCAGCATCATAAAAATCAGTTCAAAGAGGCCAGTCATCTGCCTACCTCCACTTTCAGTAGCTTTGGTTAATATACATCAGATAAGTAACTTATAAATTACTTCTCAACTCCCTGGATGTTCAGACGGAAACTGATTCCCTGCTGTCGTCCCCTTTTTAACACACACAGAGCACTATTACTAAGGGATATAATAGGGAATGTGCAAGCTGTAGGTGGGCCATTTATAGTTTTACATACAAAGCAGTTTTTTAAATGTTCTGACTGTCCTGAAATTGCCACCTCCCAAAAGCACCAAGAGCTGTCCCTCTCCAGCACCACATCTTCACCTCCCTTTGCTGCAGCCTCCTCAGGTCACCTCTGCAATTCAAACCTGACCTTTCTACACAAAATCTGAAAAAAAAAAAAAAAATTAAAAAGACTATTCTGCCTTACTGCCATTTCTCATTCTGATCCCAGCATCAGCTCCCCATGAGGAGACCAGATACCCTGATATCTCCTTCAAACAGAGAGTGTGTTTTTCATAACCCACTATAGAGAGGCTGAGAAGATGCACTTAGCAATACAGTATTCAGAATGAAGAATTAGACCCAGATGGCAGCAAGGGGCAGGTTTTGTAAAGCATGTTAAATCGGGAAAGCGATTCTTGTATTGCTGTAGCTATCAACAAACTGGAGAGGACGCTGTGCAAACAGCGGAAAAGTATCGGATAATGCTGTAACAAACTCACCAGGTAAATTTGAGATTTGTTCCCCCAGGAGTTTACAGTAAGTATAGTTAATCTGTTTTTAAAAATAATTAAAAACAAATCTGTGTTCTTTATTAATCCCTTTTCCACGCATGGAAACATCTCTTGGATAGGTGAAAGCTGTCTAAAGTAGAAAGTTCTGTGCTACCTCAAGACTCTACCGATAGAATCACTTTAAACTCTAAATCATAGTGAGACACATGATGGATAAAGGTCAAGTCATATTTGTTTACTCCTTAGAGGACAGTATGAAAGTGTATTTCTCCCCTCCCCCCAACAAGATTGTTCAGGTCTTTATAAGGCAAAAAGATGCAGTATTTTTCACCTTCACATAAAGGCTTCATAACTCATTTCAAACAAATTGCTGCTCTAATTAAGATTTTTAAAAACAAACCAAAAATCACTCTCTGCCTCAGTCAAGACCACGAGAAAACCCTTCAGCTGACTCCAGCAAAAAGTTTGTCTAAAGACCAGTCGAACTGAGGCCTGCAACATGCTTTTAGGATTCTGGAGATTACATACCTGGCAGCTTTAGAATAGCACTTGAGAGGAGTTTGCATTTGGCATTTTGATCCTCCAAAAAGAAGAGGTTTTTGGAGCAATAATGTGTTCCTGCTCACCCACAGAATTTAAACAAGGATAAGGCTAGTGACAGAAAAAGTGGCATATGCACATACACTTTTAATTGTATTTTAAGTACTGCAGTAATAAAAAAAGTTCATCTTTGAGACACTGAGATATTCTTCACATATTGTCTATACCCACATCTCTCACGTAACGACTCTCTGGAGTAGCCTAACTTTTTTATTAGTACTATTGCAAGTTACATTGCTCAGCACCATGGGAAAGAATATGTAAATCAGAAACAAAAATGTGCCAGTTAAAAGCTGCCAGATTGAAGTAATGAGGGTGATATAGCAATGACACAACTAAGTTTTTATTTTATTTTAAGAGCTAATTAAGTCTTCCTAATTACCCCAACCAGTGAGAATATTACCCTCTTGAATAGCTATAAGTAATTAAGTTAAAGCCATTTTCAAAAGAAAAGTAGTATAAGTTTCAGACAATCTTTGAAAATCCCAACAGCAGCTGATAGATAGGAGCAGCTTCCCCAGCAAGTGAGGGGCATGTAGGAAATATCAGTTGGCTCCCAAGCACTTGGGGAAGGTGAATGGGGTGTTTCAGGATATGTTGAGAATTGTTTTTCTATTCAGCTTTCAGGAAAACAAAACAAAGCAAACAAACAAAAAACTAACCCCCCAAAACCCACCTCAACTATTAGCAGAAAAGCCTCAATGGGTTTCTGTGAAAATTTCTGAGGCACAAAGGAGGTTCTCTGTATAGGGGAATTTTAACTTTAAAAGGACACAGAGGGACTCCAGCTCCCTTAAGAGACAGCGACAAAAGTTTCATAAATACCATGATGTTAGATTTCAAAATATGGCAAGCAGAGTATTTAAAACTGTCATGACAGAACAGGAAGCACCATGAGGTGTTTGAATAAAGATATTGCCTGAAGGAACAGTCCTACTGAAGGAATTAAGACCTCTATTCACGCATATCTAACTTAAAGCAGCCAGGTCCACCTCTACAGTTGCAGGAGCAAAAGCACCACAAATTCATGTCCAAAGCATACACTTCATCAATGGTTAAACACTCGTGGTTAGAATCCAAAGCCCTTTCTGTCTCCTATGAACCGCAGAATGGGCCTTCAAAGTCCTTCAGCAAGGACAAAAGATATAAAATGCACACAAAATATTTTAAAATAACAGCTCCTTAGAAAAAGTCAGAATGGGCAACATTGGTGAGAAAACACATGATCAGCCGTTTGTATTTGTGGCTTCTGCCCATTCAACTCCACCACATCTCCTTTAAACCAGCTGAGGGTACTAGGGCCACCACCTATAGTAGCATCATCTACTCTTTGTGCTCTCTGCAACACTGCGCACCAAAAGCAGGACCGGGGCAAGATTGTCAAGCCAGAAATTCCACAGAAAGACTTACCCCATGTCTCGCCGCAAGTTCTGCACAGAGCTGAGCAGGGAATCCAGAATCATCATGAAACTGTCCTTCTTCATTGCCCTACAAACTCCTCTTTCTGCCTCAGAGCTGCTCTTTTACTTTATTCCTGACCTTGCTGTTAGCCTTCATCTCTTGCCATTTGTATAGCACATAGTAACACACACCAAAGGTGTCATCACTCCAAAAAAAAATTCCCAGGAGGGGGTGTTTTCTTCCTTAAAACAAAATCTCACAGATGAGAACATAGCAGAACTAAACACCATCTCTCAACCTTAACCAGAGGAATAACCTCCTCCCTTACTACTCACTTTGTAAGGCTCCCAGTGCCCTAGTCCCAGCTTTCCTGAGTTATTGGGCTGATTTACCAGGTGTTCTGAGTTCCTCTGAAGTTCAGTGCCGCTAAGGCTCATGATTTGCTTAGTCCTGAGGATCATTTTGAATGCTCAGGACAATCTTTCCCACGCAGCTCGCTTGCCATCTTTCTCTGAGCCCAACCAGACGGCTGGTCTAAGAGATTGTCACGTTATCATAACACAAGTTGAGCTTTTCTAAAGGCAGTTAACAGCACAAAGAGGGAACCTTAGCCAGCACAAGGGTATTTCAGCCTTATTTGATATAGAACTAAACGCTAGCAGGCCAATTCTGGCAGGAAGAGAAGGGTTCAAATAGAAGATGGACCTCAGAAAGCACACTGGAATAACAGTTTACACACATACACACGGGCTCTTCCACTGATCTTTAAGAAGAGCTGTGGGGAGTCAAGCAGAGATCTCTGCTGCACCACTGATGGCTGCCTGAACATCAGAAGCCACCTATGATATATACCATACAGATCTTATATACTCCATCCTGAGACCTTCTCATTTTGGCCATTTTCTCATTTCTCTATCCCACACCTCTGTTGAAATTTTACTACTGGCAAAGGGAATTTCCAGGCTACTGCTCCTGCTCTGTCACAAAACCATCACACCCATCCCTCATGCTAAAATGAAGTGTTGGCTGTATCGTGCCAGCTTTGTGCCCAGCTGCTGGAGCAGAGATTGTCACAGTGATAAACACAATGAAAAATCCCAGGTCCTGCTGAGGAAAGAAAAAAACCCCACACGCTTGCACTGTAAGCCAGCTGAATAGCCACAACCAGGAATAATTGCTTTTATTTTTGCATGCTGCAGCAGACCCCCAAAGGTCTGGTTTAGGGCACATCTAGGGTATAAATAAAGGAGTCAGCTGGCCAGAAGGAGTGAAATCCAACGATATCCCCTTCTTATCATGTACTTGTATCCACAACAAACAAATGAGTCAATCTGAGAGGAAAGAAACTCAATCAGCAGCGCTGCACCAGTGAGCATGGCTTGCATATTTTACTGTTCCAGTGGTGTTATCAGGAAAGCCTGGCTGTCCAGTCAGTGCAATGCTCATAATTGTCTTTATCCCCTCGAAAACAACCTGGTTAGAAGCAGAACTCAATTGATTTGTGAACAATGTTTACCCTTTTTCTCGCCACCAAGCAGACAACCAATTAATGACATTAAAGATTAATTAGCAGGGAGGTCTGTGCACTACCTGCCAGACTAATGATTATGTTTGGTGTTACAGGTTCTTTCCTCAGCAAGAGCTACCTGCAGTTTCGCTTGAAGTTTCTCTTTTGAAAAACCAGAGCGCAGCAAAATTGTGGAAAACTCTTTAAAAAAAGAAGAATGAGAGGTTATGGGATGGTGGCTTTTCAGCTATTATTTGTTAATGCCCCCTCTGCAAGGAAAGGTGCAGAGTGCTCAGTGGCTTTGGGAGCATTTGGCCTAAAATGGAGTGGAAATGTACTCAGAAGAGTTGGGTGTTTGTGTAAGTTGGAAGGAGGGAGAAAGTATATATTAGGCATTTCTCACACACACATACCCCACACCTGCTCTTGACAGCTTGTTCCATGTTTCATATCAAATGTATAAATAACGTATATACATTTTACATAGAAATGGAGTAACACAAGCCCTGCCAAGTCTCCATCTCTATACTTAGACACAAAAGCATGGACATAGAGCTAGAAATCCATGTGCACAGGGACATATAGGCACCCACTTAGCATTTAAATCCTTCCCATCCTGTGAAATTGCAAACCAAACTTTTCTCCCCTGAGGTAATCAGTCTGTTAATTATATTTTCAGACCAATCTTATTTTTTCCCAGATGTTCAATGAAGTGGGGTTTTTTTCTTCATTGTTATTTTTTTGCTGCTGAAATACGTTGAGGACATTTTGCTTCATTTCTTGCAAAGCACCAAAGGGACTGCAAACAAAATCAGATCATGGCTGCTGCTTTTGAGCTCCAAATTTTCTATGCTGACTTTATCTAACAGGCTGCAAAGGGAATCTTCTTTCTCACTTCCTCTTTGCTTTAACCCCATCCGCGCTTGCCCAGAGCTGTTCCCCTGCGCACGCGATCTCAAAACCCTTCTTTCCATTTAAGATGAGGGGGACCAGGTTCTGGCTCATGGACATACACACTGCAGCTGTTTGGCAGAGCCACAGCAGAGATGATGTGGAGTGGGTAGTAGAAGCGATTAGAAAACAAGGAGGGGCACAAGAATTTTGGACAGAATATGAAGGAGCTGAGCAGCACAGCCAAAGGCTTGATGACTCACTGCAAGTCAGCAGCAAGTCATCTGGAGGCTGGGATCAAACAAAGCCAGCTTGCTCCACTCCTGCAGAGGATGCTCTTATTTTGCAAAGGGTCTTGCAGAGACTCACCATCTCCACAACACACTCCACTCTATAGAGCTTTGATCGTGACCCCCCAGTCTTCATTTCTATTTTTCTTTCTCTCACCCATGGTCCTCTTCTGCTTCCCACTCAAGCTTGCTGTGTTCCAAGTTCTGCTCCAAATGTGACTCCCCTACATCTTCATGTTTCCCTGCTCTGAGATACATCCAATCTGCTTCCTCGCTCTCTGTCAACAAGGCCTTCAGGTTGCACCAAGCCCCAGAGCATGCGATGTGTCAAGATAAGGAACTGGCAATATATTGCAATTCTGTGCTGAAAGTGGCTCCAAGAGATGCTCTCATGCCTGCTACAGGGTTATGACCCAGTGCAGGTGCTTGTACAGAGCTTCCACAGTGACTCAGGCTGATAAGCCAGGGCAGAAGTACAGAAGATGCCTCTGTTGGACTAAGCAGACTGCAGAAGTCAGCAACCAGTGGCTCAGAAGCTATTTCAACACTGTCCAGGAACACAGAGAAAAACAGCAGCTACCATCGTAATTTCATTTTTCCATTAAAAAAAAGCATGCTTTCATCCAGCTGCAAGCCAGAGGGCTTAAAACAAAGAGAGTTGGGTGGCATCCCATGGCTGGCATGTTCCAGTGTGCCTCAAGAGAAGACTGTAACAGTCATTTCTGGCCCTAAAAAGACCTGGAGCAGGTCTTTGAGTGTAGGGAAAGGGGCTTTACACAGAAGCAGCTTGTCTGGTGATTTACCTCTAAGGCATCACAGCTCTGCTTCATCTCCAGTGGGACACCTTCACTGTTACAGTCACCACCACCTTTCCTGCTTTGGTTCTCTGGCTGTACAATGGAGGAGCTGTGAAGACTTCCTGTCCTCTGATAGCATTCATTGGCTGGAGAGGCATAAAGACAGACTATGATTGCTGTTAATTATCATCAACTTTGTGTTCCTTTCTGAGGCCTCTTTCAGGTTTGATAAGAATCTCCCGCTGCTGAGCTGAATGATGCAAGGGTCACCCGGGCCAGGGGAACCTTTATCGCTTGCTCGCTCTTCTCCAGGGAGATAATAACAGCCAAGATTTTAGTTTAAGCTTATTAAAGTGCCTAGTTATCTGTTTCAGCATGGATAATTTAATCAGACAAGTTAAATATTTATGAGGCTGCACTTTATTGTCGACGAAAGATAAAAACGTGCTTTACGTGCTATTCAGAATAAGAATTATAATGATTTTAAAAGCCATTGGTAATGACACTTGATATTATTATTGTTAGCTCCTAGGATTACTGAACCATCACAGAGGACTGCAAACAAGAGCCTAGGAGCTGGAATGCAACACGCTCCCTATCTCTGTCCACGCAGATCTTGTGAAGTGATCCAAGGGTCAGCAGATCACCAAGGCAGTCAGCCCAAGATTGTATCATGTGTATTCCGAGGATAGAGCTGGCCCAACAGAAGAAAAATCATTTCTGTTCCTCCTACCATCATTTAAAGACAAAAAGCACAGCATGTGACCCTGAAAAAGGAGAGCTGCACGGGCCGTAAGCACAGTTGTGGTTTGCAAGTCACCAGAATTGAAAAAGGAGAATTCAGCTGCGCTTGTAACACCCCGCACACCTTGCAAAACAGCCAGCCAGAAAAAGCCAGTTACACATACTTGTGAACTGGGAATCGGTTCCTTTTCACCCTGGGTCAGCAGGAAGGTATATTTAGCACAGGCTTCTCTGCTACAGATGAAGCCTGTGCATTTCCCAAGGCGAGCAGCTTCGCTCTTGGAGGTGTGAAGACTTTGGGGCTTCTGCCAGGAGATGCCTTGATTCAGCAAGGTGTTTACATACACAGTTAACCATTGAGCACATAGAGAATATTCATGGGTTTAAAGTTACGACAAAACATATTATTTATCTGCAGTCAGAGCTTCTGAGCTGAATATTCTGCTTAAAGGAGACTCCTCAAAAAATAAAATTATGAAAGCACATGTGGGGAGAGCCCTGCTTTCTACTTCAGTGGATTTTAGTTTTTCCTAATCTTTATGACCATTAAAGCTCAAACAATTTGAAGGCATATAAACCACGCGTGCAGCACCAGTAAGGCTGTTAAGACTGTATGAACAGAAAGCAATACAACCTGCCAACTGCATTTTTTCTGCCTCACATAACTTAAATGTTTAAAAAATATATTCACTTGCTCTATTCATGTTCAAATTCTACTGTGTCAGTATTTTATTTATAAGTGCCAGCTACACAGGTAGGCAGCAACAGATGCTTTTTGTTTATTAAATATAAATAGGCAGCAAATCTAAATTAACTGGTGGAAAACCTTTCACTTTGAGATTTTTTTTTATTTGAGCTCTTATTAATGCTACATTGATGCCATGTATCTTCTTAACATATACTTCATGTGTTTGGAAGTGAGACAGTGGAAGATGGATATTAATATTGCAACCATTATTTTTACCTCCCTTACCACTACTGATGACTACCACTTCCGCTGGAATAGAGTAGACAATTGAATCATTTGAAAACGCTCTCTCATTTACTTTCTTTTCATTATTTTTCACAAGAAGCAACAATACATATTATCTAAAAATTTTGGTCACATGTCAGGGTAATATTGCAGCTGTTTGTTACCTTTGGATTTTGGGGAGGGTCTCTTGTGTTAATTTGTTTGACAAAAGACATTATTAAACACTTAGCACAAAAGGTATTACACCTTTTTCCTCACCCTTCTCTGTCTCTCAAAAGCAAACCAGATTCCTCATCCTGCCTGTTACACAAACTGCACCAGGTGTCCTGTGCATAATTACGCCGTGTTTCTCAGACTGAGCCTGGAGGAACTTTTCATTCTTTGGAGGTGGAAAGGAAAATTCTCTTGTCTTCATGTTCAGATGAGGAATCCACTTTCAAGAGGAAAAAAAAAAAAGTCATTTTTAAAAATTTAAAAGCTTTAACTCATTTTCCAATCAATCATTTTCATTAACAAGCGTCTCTAAAATGCTGCAGCTATAGAAAAATATTTCAACCTGTCAAGGGCTTTCTTTCCTTCCTCCCTCCTGCACCTAATTAAGGCTTCTCCTGCAGTTATTCCACTACCTGCAGAAGGCTGAGCCATTTTCAGACATATCCTTCCCTGCGGAGAACTGCCATTTACTTGCAAGTTTAAGGTACTAAACCACAAAAACTTCTGTTTGAGAGCTGTGAAAATGCTTTGGAGGCAGAAGCAGGGAAAACACAGCCCATCGAACTAATTATTCTGTCACATTTTGCTGGGGTAAAGTTGTACAAGAATATGTTCAAAAAGCTTGCTTGAAATCAACAAAATAGCACATCGTGAGTTGATCCAAATACTAATAAATATATAAATAATACATAATAAGCTCCCAGTAAACAGAAGAATGAGTTACTGTATTGTATTCAGGTGGAATCGAGTCCCAACAAGTAGTTTCTGAAGAACGTGCAAAGTGAATCAGAGAAGCATTTTCAGCGTAAATTAATTTAAAACTGTCTTCTGAGATTCCTGCTTTACTTATTTACAGGAGTCTCACTGCATGGTTCCTGATTTCTTAGTGGGTGCCTTCATGGATTTGAAAAACAAAAAAACTAATAATGGATTTGAGGGCAGTGAAATTCATTGAAGTTTGTAAAACACTGTTCCACCGGCTGGCATGTATCTCCTCTCCTCCATCTTACTTGGTAAAAGTGTTGAATTAATTAAGAATAATTTATTATTTCCACTTTAATAGTCTCAATAATTCTCTTGAACATTGCAAACCAGTGAAATCCTCTTTGAAGCCTCCCAAGTGCTCCCTTGGGTTCAACAAATGCTTGTCACACCGCCTCTCTTCCGGCCTTTCACCAAACCTTAGCCCCAGTAGGAATGTTTGGGATCAACATCTCCACAGATGAGGAAAGAGATGTTGAGGGACAAATCATCCTTTTCCTGGCTATCTCCAAGACCAAAAGAGAACAAACCCAGCCCTTCTATTTATCCCAGCTCCAATACTGAGCCAGCATCTGTTCCAAGCCAGCAAAGTTCATGGGATCTCCTTGCACAACCAGCATGATTTCCCACCCTATGTGAGACTCCGTACGAAGCAATGCTGATGCAAAGTCACTGGAGTATCTGACCTAATATTTCCTTTACTACACTGAGATAACTATTTGCCTCTGGGTAGGGAAAGGAAGAGAGAAAGGCAAAGCTGGGGTTGGCTCTGTGACTGCTTTGTACATGTTTCAAAGCTATCTATATATATATATATGTGCCAGCAGCAAAGGAACTCTTCCTCTCCTAGCTATCATCATTTATGAGGTATAGAGCACTGAGATCAGTGCCCTTATGCATAACGGAGATGAGACATAAATAGGAAAGAGCTGGTTTTGTCTTCTTTGTTAACAATCTCCCTCTCCCCCTCAGAGGCAAGATGTCAGCTAGATAATTTATTAGAAAATATTACTGCAGTGTAATATGGTATATATCGTCCTTTGGGGGTAGAAAATCAAATATTCACTTGTCACTGGAAGGGCTGATTTAAATGATATATACAATTCACTCTAATGCTTTAAAATAGCTATGCAGCCTCTATTTTTCATCGAATAAGAATATGTGGGTTTTAATTCAGATAACTGGGAGCAATTACCACATTGGCATGCAATAGTTCATAAGCTCCAGATCCCACCCACTCCAACTGCAGGTGATGTTCAGACAGTTGGTGCAGTGCTGGGACCAAGTGCATCTCTCGCAGCCACCAGCACCTGTTTGCCAGCCCATGGGATCCCCCCAAAATCAGCAGCAGCCCCAGCCAGCTGGCAAGTGTCAAGCACTGAGAAATTCCTCCTCAGCCCCATGGCTGGGGAAACAAGGGCAAGAGGCCATGCTCCTGAAACCTGAGATTTCAGCTAAACCCAAGGAAGGATTTGGAGACCAAGCGAGACCTCCCACAAATGGGCATAGTGCCATTTGCTCTACCCCAGCAGAGAATTTGGTCTTGGTTTTTTTTTTTTTCTTATTTTAATGAGTTATTTTAATTTTGATTTATTCCATTATATCCTTCAGAAGGCAAAGACTCACAGCCTAAAGCAAAGATTGCCCTTGCAGGGGTAACCAGACCTCCCAGAGCAGAGCTCGCCCACTTGGTTTGCCCCATAACTCAGCAGCACCTGTCCATAGGGAGCAACAAGTGGCAGAGAGGTCACAGTGATGGCTTCAACATTCCTATATCCAAGAGTTTACTAATCCCCTGTACCCAGAGACAAGGATGGAGGGAGGAAGCTGTGGTGAAAGGATTTTCCCGAGCAGATGTCTCCCTGTCAGCCGGATGGGCTAGAACTGGAAAATCTCCTTGGGCAGATATAAAATAATCCTGGATTTCACCTGCGTTTACTGAGATGGAGGGACCAGCAGAGCCAGCATCTTGATTTGGTCTCAGACAAACTCAGGGAGTCCTGAGCTGGGATCCAGGTTGGACTTGTTTCATTAGAGCCAGACAGCATATTTAGGAGAGGAGTCAGCCAACCCAATGCCTATAACTTTCCTATAAATGTGTATTTTGGTTAATCAAAAGCAATCTGCAAGTTTCTGTCAATGTCAGTAAGCTGTTTCCACTGAGGAAATGTTTGTATTTAAAAACAAAACAAAACACAAGTTAAAACCAAAAACGTTTTGAAAATGTTTCTTCAGATGGAAGTGACCTTAATTTCATCGTTTGTACTTAAAACAAAAAAGAACCCAAATATTTCATTTTGGATATACAAAACCTTACATTTGTTTAAAAAACATTCTGAGGAATTTTCATTTAAGAGTGGGAAAAAACCCCAAACAAATCCATTTCACAGTAACCCATAATTAAACGTATTGCCTGTTTTTCAATTTGGCCAGTGACCTTGAAAATCATAACTCTAGTTTAGGATCTGTCTGTCTGTCTCCTCCAAGTGACAGCTAATGAATCAGATATGTGTCCTGGCACAGAATTAGAACTACGTCCTTTTGATACTACAATTTTTACAGACATTTCGTATACAAACTCACATTCTTATGCTTCTCTAGGTAGTAATTTTTCTAATGGTGGTGTTCCAGACCCATTCTGTAACACAACTCCATATAAAACCAGTGCAGTGTGTTTAAGAAGGGAAACCAGCTGCTTTTTTCTTTTCTTTTTTTTTTTTTTACAGTCACTTTCCAGGCTGTATCTGTACTGCTAATGAATAGTGACATCAAACACACATAAATTAGACTGTAGGCTGAGGATAATTAAATTGAGCACGTTGAAAAAAAATAAACTATATCAACTAAATCCCCATTTGCAAACTATTATATGGAGTCTTCAAGGTTTGGGCAGAACAATGGATGCAACAGGAGGATTATGGCAAGGTTTAAATTTCACAGGGATGATTTGATATTCTATCTGCACTGTGAGCAAGTCACATTGCATCAGATCAAATCCCGATTTCATTCTTAAAAAAAAAAAAAATCTATTGTTGCCACTCTTTCCCTCTACTTCTTCATTATGAGGATGTAATTTATTGACACACCCCTGAGAGTTTGTAGCACAGAATAGCTCTAGCATTATATATTTCAAATAGCTTTTTTGTTGCAAAGCACTAGTGGTTAATAGGAAGATAATGAAAATATGGAAATTAAATTAATTTGGTGCCAGGGCTGAAAAGAAGAGTTTCTTTAACTTGCGATACAGCAAGGTTATTAGCAAAATTTGGAAAAAAAAAAATCCAATTGCTACATTCTTCTAGGGAACCTGGTAGGGTGGGGATTTCTCCATTTTCCTGAGCTTGGAAAGAAATCAAATGTCTTTCATTCCACTTACTGATGGTAGGGATCTACATTTTGGATAGCATGTGAAAAAAAGGTTAACCAGTACGATGTGAAAAGACAAGATATCTATCAGTGAGACTCTGAGGAGAGAAAATCAACGTTTATGAAAAAGTGTGTGGACAATCCTAAAATCCCAGTAAGATCTATTATTGCTGTGAAATAGAACTTCTAATTAAAGACAATATCCTTTCTGGCTTTTTTAGGCTATGCCTTATCCCAGGGAACAGACACTAAGAGAACTTTGCAACAGTGCATGGAGTCTTATTTCTGGGTGTGAGCAGCAGTGAAGGAAAGTGCACATCCCGTGGGAAGCCCAGGGGCATCAGCAATCCCTGCTGCTCATGTCCACTGCTGTTGGATGCAGTCCTACCCTCAACATGGTCCTTCACTGGGTCAGCGCAGAGCTCCAGCCAACACATTGACCTCAATCCCTGCAAGTCAGCTAACGCACGGACGAGTCTGCTCCGCTCCGCAGCGATGTTGTGACTTCTCTAGTTCATCGGTATCCACTGCAATTAAAAGCCAACATAAGTGTCCAGACAACTCAGATTCTCCACTGAAGCCCAGTAATATAGATTAAAACAAAACTCACCCCCCCACGTATACACCAAGGCACAGTTCTTGCTTACTCAGTATCATCACACTCGCCATTGAGTTACTTAGCACAAAGTTTCCCTCAACCTCTGATTAAATAGACAATGCCCTAATAGTTTGGAGAAAGATGTTACACACCAGCCTGCATCCTTTATGAGTCTGGCAGGTGGTTATCAGAATGCTAAATGAAACACTAATCACCCAGGCAGACAAAATGCTACTGGTATCCAAAATGTTGGTTTTTCTTATTGTAGACACAAACCAGCTATAATAAACCCGTAAATTTGATGATGATCAATAATAAAGTGACTTCGAGTCTGCTCCCAACTGCTGGCAGGAACTAGCTCTTGCCTGTTGCAGGCACCTGGGGCTGAAGCCCCCCTTACCCAGCAGATACCGTGTGTATCCACAGTGCTGTCACTGACTACCTGCTGACACCTTGCAGACCATGGCTGGGGAAGCATTGCCCAATGCTGTACTTATCTGGATTTATAGTAGCCACATGCACCCATACCTTTTATGTAGTCCAACGTTATAAATATGCCAAGGTTTCTAAAGCTGGAACAGAAACTGTCCAAACAACCGTCTCACAAATATTTCTTTCCATGGTTTCAGGAAATGAGAAATGCACCATATTAAGCTTGACAGCTCGCACTTTCAGTACAATTTCTCTATCTTGGCTTCCCCACACTCCTCCAAGAACTGACACATAAATATGAATAATTAAGAAATCTCTAAATTATGCCAATAGAACAAAAGAAATATAAAGATTATAAACCATTGTGCTTCAGAAGGAAAGCCAGTGACTTCTAGCCAAGTTTTCAACAGGGCAACAAACAGAGCAATTTGTTTCAGAGCTTCAAAGGAAACTTGAGCTCATCTCAGAAAGCTGGCCTTGAGGAGAGTAAGAAATCCCCTCTTCCCTTTATGGAGGCTCAACGTCTTCCATGAATGCATCTGGTATTTCCCATGGTCAAAGCAAGATGATACAGCAGGTGGATCCACATGACTAGAGACATGGTTCTTTCTGGTAATATGGGCAGAAGCACAGGATAAAGAGCAAGATTTAGCAGGGCTCATTGTCTCCAAAGGGGAAGGACATACACGAGCCCCCAGCCAGCAGGAATCTGTCCCCACCATCAGGCACCATCCCAGACAGGAGATAGCACTTAATAGGACAAGAAGCTGAAAAGTGAAATCAAAGCAATTTGTAATTAGCGACTTTGCTAAACTTGGACAGGATTGCAGAGCTCATTACTTCTCAAAATAAGCCATAGAAACAGCAGGATCTCAAGTGGTAAGCATCACTCTTTGTGGAAAGGGTACAAGCAGCTATGAAGAGGCTGCATTATTTTTTTCCCCTCAGAGTTTTCACCCTCATTTCTGAGAATCTTCCTCAATAGTTTCACTATGAAGCAAGTGTTGGCAGGAGTTCCTCTGTACTTTTTCATTCTCTTATGTGGAAGAGCTGCTCGTACAAACTCCATTTCATGTTGGTGGAACAATTCCGGGGTTTGTGGACTAGAGAGAACCAGTGAAATCTTGGCTCCATCAAAACCAATTGCAAAACACTTGTTGCCGAAATAGATTTATCTCAAAAATTAAAAAAAATTAAAAAGATGGCAGGAAACTGCAAGGCAGAAATCTAGTATCTGGGAATGTCCCATTATCAGGAGAAAATTGATGCAAGGATTATATTAACATTAACACTACTGTCGCGATCATTATAATGGAGAGTGAAATGCTGATTTACTTAAATTAAGCAAAGATATGTATCTGTTTAGCATATTCGTGACTGCAGTACAATATATTTCATCACTGTGGTTGCAAAATAATCTTTATTTTTTTCCATGGGAGATTACTCAAACCGCAATAATGTGTTTTCCCAAATTAAATAGATAACTTGAGAGACTGCTGGGTAATAAAATACAAATAAACGTGGAAGACATACCTTATTAAAATATTAGCTTGTCATTTTTCAGCCTACTTTTGATTTGCAAGTTAATAAAAACCACAGCCAGTTGCCATAGGAAGGATAATTAATTAGCCATCTATAAAATTAATGTTGGAAGGGAGGAGGCTTTCACTTGAAATACTCATAACACATAGCAGAAACATATTCTAGCAGTAGAGATGGTGTTGTAAGTCTGCCACAAAGTCTGATCTCCTTAAACCACTGTAATCGTTTTGGTTTTTTTTTTTTTCCTGAAGGACAGTTCTGAGAGCAATAAAAGATGGTCAAAAGAATGACTTAATTTACCAGCTCTCCTGCTAAAGGTAGTTGCCTGTCTTCTTCTGGAGGAACAAAGAATTGCACCACGAGATTTAGATAAAGACCTGTGCAAGCTGCAATCCCTTTTCTCCAGCCCATTTTTAAATAGGGCTAATGCCAGCCCCAACTCTTCCTGCAGCAGCAGTACAGTATGTTGAAAAACATCTGAGCAACCCCCCTGCCAATCACATGCGTGCCCCAGAACCATGTATGATCAGCTGCCCCTCAGGAGCTGAGTCCAAGCATGGCTGGGTGAGACAAGACTTCCAGAGATGCATCTGGGCATGAAGTCAAGCAAGTATCTCCAGCACATCCCAAGGATCAGCTGAAGAGAGGTCAGTGAGAGAATTCAGTCCCCAGCCCAGTATTAAGTTTCCTACCAAGACAAACCAGGAAGCCAGAAAAAATTAATAAGAGAAGATAGCAATGTCTCCAAAAGCTGTGTTAATATTTTAAAATTAAGTATTTATTCCAAAGTGAATTAAGGCAATTTCAACTCTGCAGGAATGTTTCCACCCAGAAGGTTTGAATAATCCAGTAATTCAAAAGTTTAATTAATTCATACAATTTTCTCTATGTCCTTTTGCAGAGACATCACCACATCTTTAAATTTGCACAGATGCTACTAGGGAGAAAGTCAGTAACTCTGGAGTAGTTCTTGTGGCTGAATGTGCTCCTGTATCTACTAAAAAATTGAATAAAAGACATAAATAACTCACTCATTACCCCACAGGACAGTGAAAAGCTGCTAAATAAATACCTAACTTCTGAAGTCTTGCTTGGACCAGATTTATGCTGGATTAAGAGGATGAATTCTTCAACTTCCTAGGTTCTTCAGATATTATTGTTGTTAATTTTGCATCACCGTTACACAGAGACCACCCTGGCCCCAAAGAGGTCATCATCCAAAAGCAAAAGGTGACAGGAATGTGCAGAAAGAGGAAAAATTACAGGGAAACTGTGAGATCAAGGTGATCGCCATGGCACACACCTTCCGTATATGCAATTATCATTAGGCAACAGGGCAAAAAGTATGGACTTTAAGGAGGATAATGGCATGGCTTTGTGCAGGCTGATGGTGGGTGTTTCCTCCAAAAGCAAGGGATTGCCTGGGAGAAAGAAGCAGAAATGTGTGATTTTAAAATGTAATGACCAAGTGATGAAGGCCAGCATTATGGGCTGATTGGAGGCAGGAACCTTGATCACATTTGATACAGACTGTAAGATAAGTGGGGAAGAGTGGAAAGTGAAGGAAAGTGATTTGGTAGAGAGGGAAGGATGCAACATACATTGGCAGTACAGTCACGGTGATATTTTCAGTTCCTATAAATGAGCCACATGACACCTGTCAAAGTCAGAGGAATAGTTATGTTGCTGAAATGAAATAAAAGTTAGCACCTGGACACAAGTTTTATTTAAACCAGTAGATAGAAAAGGTCACTGCCTTAAATATTATACAACACTTTGAGAAAATGGAGATGTAAGACCTGCAGAGCTACCAGCGTCTAAACATTGCCTAGATGAGAGACGTCTGTGATAAGCAAAAACATGATTATGATGTCTCAACAGTAAAGGCCTTTGGGACTGTAAGTTAAGAAAATTTCAACAACAATCTTGATCTGACATGTAGACATTCACAAGGAACTGTTGGAGGCCTGTATTTTAATTTGGCAGGAAGAAGGTCTGCAGAAGATAAGTCGAATGAGCTGTCACACAAGGATGATAGCATCATTCTGTCCACATTTTCGCTTACATGATTGTATTTTACTGCCACAGAACTGGCCATGCTCAGACAGCATCAACCAGAGATGCTCTTCTCCCCATCACATTTCTAAGCTGTCAGGGCTTCACTTTGACAAGTATTCCAGTGGGAATAGCATCACCGTGCCTCACAGCAAGAGCACCTGCAATTATCTACGAAGTGCCTTAAAGACAAATACAAAGTTCTGCCATACTATTTGGCCTCTTTCTGTAGAGGGCATCTCCTCAGGTAAAAGTGTTATTCATTATATCTCATTAAAGGGGGAGAACTACACTGGATGATAAAACTTTATTTATTGTTGGAGTCTAATAATTTTACACTATTTTAAAATGTAAATACACAAGGCTGCCATTCTGAGAAAAGCCATAGTTTATAGCATATGCAAGTTTTCATTCATCACAAAATTTCCCATTCACTCTCCTTTCCCACTAAAATTATAAGTAAGAATATGAAGATCCAAATTCCAGTTAAATCTGTCAGTGATTTATTTTGCTAAACCACTTTTACCTAAGGGTAGATGCATTTTAAAACACATCAAAATAATCTCTTGGTCCTTATGATGTTCTCTGAAGTTGAAAGAACAAGGTAAGGATTGATATTTACTACCCAGCAGAGCAAGCAGCAGCCCACCACAGTTTACACAGAAGCCATCTTCTTATGTGAGGACTTCTCATCTCACTAACCTGCCCTAGCACCTTCTGATTAACAGGAAGCAGAGGAGAGAAACTATTTGTGTTCTGTCATTGATCCAAGGGATGACAATGTCCAACCTAGAAAACACGTTGCCCTGGGGACAATGGAGACGGTGACAGTCTCCACTTTTGCCTTCAACAGGACCTCTATTCATTTTCTAAGAATACTTCTGGGTGATAACTCATCGCTGATTGTTAATGTGGCATTTACAAAATGCCACAGTCCTGTGTGAAGTGTGTCAGGATGACAGCTTCACAGACTGAAAACTCCTTCTCTTACCCTTAGGATTCATACAATCTGGATAACAAAGATGCTAAGATGACAAGGATTTGGAAATTTAAGTACCTGATCTGCAAACACAATTAGGTATTTATATTCCAGAATATCACTGAAATTTGAGTCTGCAGGCAAAGGCTGTTGCAGAAAGAAAGGCCTTGTGAAGACAGATAACAGGACCGTAAAATTTGTACAACTCTTTGGCAGGACTATCATGACCCGCTCTCTGCCCAGTACATTGTACTCATGTTATCATTGACTTCTGCCACCTCAGAAATCCATGCTCAGCTGCTTCTCTCAATGCTTTCTTCAGCTGACGGTTGTTAGATCCAGCTCAGGAAGAAATTCACCCTTACATAATGGTATTCCCCCTTTTTGCAGCTTTACATATGTCTTGTACAATAACTTACCTCAGTTTCCCATCTGCTTCCAGCAATGGTGCAACTGCCTACAGGGGCCAGGGCTCTATAATATGGACCTACTCCCCTGAGAAATAAAAAAAAAGTGAAAGCACTTAAGTTCATGGTCCAACTGGTTTGTCAGGGGGGAAGACCTTCTGCAACTTGGCATTTCCCTTGGCATCCTCAATTTCCAGAGTGCAAATCTGCTACTTATTGCTGCAAAAGTAATTGAAGGATTTCCGAGGAAGTAACATCAGAGTGTTCCTATTTCAAGTAAGCTTTTGTTTTGTTTTTAAAAAAAAGAGGGGAAAAAAAGAAAATACCCTGTGGACAGTATCATGAACCAGACTGCTCAGACACATCTGCTCCTTTCACCGCTATAAAGGATCCTTCAAAGACACAGTGAAGGTTCACTAGCAGACACTGCATGGGTGAAAAAACCCAGAAGCCCACAGTTCATCAGCTTATATTTATGATGGGGGGCAAATAGAGGTATTCAGATATCAACCTCAGATACTCAATCAGCAAAGGATTTTACTTAAAAAAAAAAAAGTTGCAAGACACTGTCATATTACCCAGCAAGGACACTGCTCTTTATATTGGATTATAGGGTGGCTGTGCTTGCTCCCTCACCCCTCTCACAGCATCAGCTTTCAGCACAGCAGTAGCATACTCACACCTTTTCTTGGCACTAACACTGTACGACAGGCCCATATTGAACACTAGTTAAGGAAGACAAGAAGAAATTGAAACATTACATTGTGTTTTCTAGATAAATTAAAATTTCACTACTAGTTCTGTGGCAAGCCTGAACACCCTTTGCTCTGTTCATTCTGCCCTACAGCATGGCTAATGGATACAGATAGCTATGAGTAGCAAACTGCAGTCTCCCTCAAACAGGATGGATGCTCAACATTGCAGAGCTGGAGCATTTAATTTGTCATCGATAGGCAGGTGGGGTTAGCAGAGAGAGCAGTGCTGCCTCCCCACCTTCACCCTCCTTTGCAATCATAGGAGTCTTGTGCTGAACCATGGCTTACTTTCATGACTGAAGAAACCTGGAGTGAACTATGGCACTGGCTTGTAACAAATCTCTACAGGGACTTGCCAAGCACAAGAAGATTTCTCTGCATTTGTCAGTTATGCTAATGTGCTCCTTGCTAAGCACGTAAAGCCAGGCATCACCAGCCAGCTCTAGATGTACCAGTTCCTTTGAGCGGCTTGAGTTCTTAATCCTATAAAATTATGTTTCCACTGTTCTCTTGTTTCTTAGTCTCAACCATCCTTCCTTTTGCACAGGGGCTGCCAAAACAGGGCCATATGAAATGTTTATTACTATCTACCTTGTATCCAGGAGAACATGATGAAAGACAGGAAAGAAGTTGGAGCCAGCAGCTCCTTGAGCTGCTCAGCTGAGAGAAGACCTGATGCTCAGCTATCAGAAATCGAGCCCAGGTAGGCAACAACCCAAGACTGTCAGATTTATAACAGCAGATATTGTAAAAGACAGGGAACAAAACCAACTGAGTACAACAGCAATTTGGTTGGGCTGCACCCATGTACAAATCTAAGTCTGTAATTCAACATTTCACCTGCACAAGCAACAGCTAAAAAGTATTCCTTTCATAAGGGCCCAAAACATAAAGCTGTTAAGCCTAAAAGCTGCATTTTCCAGTATTTGGTTTCATGACTGACAGATGCAGTTCATTCTCCCAATTCAATTAAATTTTGTTTTTCTTATTAAAACAAATCAGTCTGTAGATGAGGAGGCCCCACTAAGAGCTATACGTCCTGTATTCAGCCAGATTTTAAGCTCTGTAATTGGCCAAATGACTAAACCATGTGTTTGAGCATCGCACTCTCTGAGCCAACAATTGACCTATGAGTTTCCACGTGTTTAAGCACAAGATAAATGGAGTTCTATGTAGATGGAAACATATAAGAATATATTAAAAAAAAAATATTATGGAGGAAAAAGAAGATCTCTTAGTAAGCATGGTTCCCTACCCTATCCCATACCCACAGAAAAGGCCCACAGAAAGAAGAAAATCTTGGATGAACTGATGAAAAACCAAAATCCTCAGACATCAAGATTTGCAGAAACCTTTTGGATTTTTGCTGAGAAACAGAAGTCTGTTTCATTGCATGAAAGGCACTGACAAGCTTGATTACCTTCCACAAAGTATCATCAAAATCAGAAATATTAATTTCCAGTTTGGCTAACAGGTGTCAGGTACAGCCAGAACTGTGCTTTCATGTAGAGCTCATAATACAAATCCCTGAAACCTTCTGATTAAGATCTGTACAGATCTGCCTACTAATAAATCAAATTATTTATCTCTCTCACACAAAAATATAAATAGTTGTCGACGGAACAATGGTGATAATCAAATGCAAATACTCTCTTCTCAATATGAAAATTGTTTCTGACATGAAGTCATGTACAAATCAAGCTCTTCCAAGCTAGCATATTTCCACTCCAATTCAACATGCGGAGTTATGTTCATGTCACCTGTGGCATTACTTACACTAACTATATGTGCAGTAACCCTACCATTAGATGTGAATTAATCTTTAATTCAATGGTTTAGGTCTGGATCCACAGGGGCAGTCAGATAGTATGGATCTGAACTAAAGCTCTAAGGCTGTCACACATTGAAGTAACATCCTCCAAAAAGATTCCTTAAGTCAGCCTTAAGGAATAACAGATAGACCTTTGTGGCAACTGAAGAGTGGAACCCAAAAGGAAGAAATTCAACAGCATTAATCCCCACTGAAAAGTCAGGAGGCTGAGGAGTTTAAAAAGGAAACTATTTGTCTATTTGTACAACTGTTAATTGCTCTAATGAGAGTTAAATGAGTTGTTGCCCGAATTCTGACAATCCAGAATATAAGACTAACAAAGACTTTAGTGGAGGCTACAACCCCAGCCATTCTTAGGGTAAACATCTCGTGCATTCATGAGTGGCCAGCTTCAACCCTGAAGCTGAATTCACTTGTTTTCATGGAGTTAAATCAAAGGACTCACCTCCCACATCACTTACCACCTAGATGGGGTGACTTCAGGCTAGATTTAAAAACAGTAATGGGAAAATAAAAATACATAGTGTCCAAAGAGGAAACAGAAACACAATCATTGTTCCAGGAGAACAGACCTTAAGAGATAGATTCCTTGAGGACAAACATACGAGGGCATCACTTCTCTTTGAATACTCTGCTCAGATTTATAGGAAGTACTCAGCTGTTCATTACAAGGAAGTTCAAACAACTGAAGCACACATTCATTAGCTTCACACACAGGAGTAAACTCAAGATTTTGCTTTAAGTACGTTCTCAAACAGGTCCTTTACTCTGCATCCATTTACACTATAAACCAGAATATTCCAGAACCAGTTGTAGTGCTCAGCCTTACCTTCTACATGGCTCAACTCTTCAAATTTCTTCTGCTGTCAATGGGATTTTTGGCAAGATGTTTTGATCTTTAAGTCATTAGACATTCATAGGACCTGTTTGTTGCTGCACATGTTTCCTTCCTAACTTGAAGGTAGGAATTTGAAAGTAAAATGAAAGAGGATCTATGTTCAGAGGATCTAAGTTCCGGAGGTTTGAGCAAAAGCCCAGGGAATCATGAACGTGGAGTTACTCTAAGGAATTACCAAGTCAGAAAGGTAAGTGGCTCTATTGCCCCCTAGTTCTGAAGACGCAAAAAGTGGCTTAAGCATTTGAAAAGAACAGCAAAAAATCCTTTCCAGGAGCAACAAAGAAGGTACCTAAACACACCACCACCCAGAGAGGCATGTGTGTAAGCCCTTAACCCTTTATTAAACTAAGTTGCTTTCTACTCCATGTTCTGGCTCTTGAGTACTACGCCAACATGCCAAACTCTCCCAGCATGCTGTACTGGAAGTCTGGGCACTTCATTCAGAGCTGTGAATCCAGAGCATTTAGGGGTGGAGGAAAGGGACAGGGCATTTCATTTCTTTAGCCTCTTTGTGGACTTGCACCTTTCACTGATCTGGGCTTTTACCTTCCCATATAGAATTTGTGAATATTTGACAGGCATTTGTGAAGAATTTCAAGATGTGGCAATGAAAATTACAATACAGGTTCTATGCTGTTATTTCTCATAACTAGAGCAAAGGACTCCAAATAAGAATTCCTAGGATCTAAACACAGATGCTAATGACCTTGGGCAAACCACTAATAATTCTTGGCTTCCACAGATCCACTTAACATGATCCAGAGTTTAAAGACACAGGTACAAAGGGAAATCAGTAACTAATACACAGATCAGTAAATCTCCCTTAAAGTAGACGTGGCATAAGGGGAACTAAATGGTTAGAGACCATGAAATATCTAGCGAAAATACAAATTTATTTTAAAAAGAGATTTACAGCCTAGATATACATCCTGCCTGATACATATTTTATTTCATCATTGGAAAAATTCCACAAGGAAAGCACACACACAAAGGAATGGGAACACCCATTTTAGTTTCCTACCGAAAGCTGATATGAAATAGTTCACACAGACATATTAATAGATACAAGTTTACATCAAGACAATGTCTCTGAATGCATGATGTCACTGGCTATAAAAGTATATTGCAATAGCAAGAGGGAGAAAGAACAGTGAGGAAGGATGACTGAAGATTCTCTCACAAAGATGCTCAGAAATACTAGTAAGGCTCATCTAACTCACCCAAAACGCACTTGTTAGCTCAAGTGGATTTCCTCAGTACTCTAGAAAAATGTATAACCAGAGGGGAATCAAATCCAGAGAAATTCGATTAGATCTAGAGCAAAGAGAGATAAATGTCCTGTAAGACAGTGTCCAGCCACAAGATAGTCTATAATACACATTAAGCAAGATGTTTTGCAGTGTAAGAGGCAAGTGAACCATGTCAAGATAGCTGGAGATAGGATCATGAAACCATCAGCAATTGTGTGCAGCTGCAGGATTAGGTAACCATCAGCAGTTGCACATAGCTGCAGGGAGAGGCTCTTTGTTCGTTAAATTACCTGTGGTACACATTATCTATGGGATGAATTTGGCTAGAGGCCCAGAGAATTCAGAAGATGCCATCTCTGCTTTCATCAGCTAAAGGAAGAGGTCCTGCCTATTTTCCAGTAGCTGATACATAAAACAACTTGTTGCTTATTCCATGGACTAGCTCCTCTCAAGATTCAGATCGACAACGAAAGCGTTTCTG
>JAVSBS010003720.1:111253-129982 GCA_033124195.1 Coracias cyanogaster | reverse complement strand
GAAAGCGTTTCTGGAAAGGGAAGAAGAAAATCAAAAAGCATAAATAACTGCAGTAAACCTCCATGCCATCCCAAAATTCATTTGCTAGGTGCCCATTCCTTTCCAGTAGGCTGCAGGCTTACAAGGCAGTGAAGTTAAGGTCAGGTTCTCACAGGGGTTTCCATCAGCTGAATGTAAACAAGAGACAGAGAGGTTAGATATAAAAAGGAGCTTTGCCCAAGTAGAAACTGGAATTTATCTTGCAGTTTCTCCCTGAAAATGTTATTACCAATCATTATTAAATGACTGAAAGACCAGTGGTGAAGTCTGGATTGCGAGCCCAGAGCATGAATAAATTTTGCTTCCATTTTTTGTTGTTTGCCACAAGCTGAACTTTAAATGATTGGTGACGGAAGCAGTTTTGCTGCATTAACAAGCTAATATGGCTCTATTAGCATGCATGTAACCTCATTACAGCTTGAATCAATCTCAACCCCCAATCAGATATTGCATATTTTACATGTCAGACCATTATGGATTCTTCTGTAAAGCCTTAGCAGAGCCAGTGATAGGACAGGCATACAGGACTACCATGGGATTCTTTACAAAATAATAACCTTGAAGGCTTTAGGGGCTAATTCACACCCAAAACCCAGCGTGGGACATGATGAACTCCCTCCCTCAACTCCACATTTAACCTAACCTCATAAAGCAATTCTCAATCCTGTTCCTATCAAGCCCAGAAAACCACAGGGCCTGATGCCCTACATTCTATCTGTCGCTCTGCACCATTTCAGGATACCGTCACAGAGGTTTCTTCCAATCTCTTCTCATACATTTACTGTTTCTGTGTTTTGAGTATTGTGGTTTTGTTTTTCTTTTTTCTGCCTGGAACCTGTTTTGTCTTAAATGCCAGCTTGGTTACTGCCCAAAAGGACATTCTGAGCATGCAGTTCCCAAAACCTGTTTGTGGGTCACTCAACCCAAGTCCCTGCATGGTTGAGTTACTCTCCTTTTCTGCTCCTCTCTCAAAGCACTTCTTGGGTGAGAAGAGAATCTTATCCAGGAGATCTTTCCATGAGGTATCTCCACCCAGCTTTTCCCTCCAGCTAGGGCATACTGCAGTCTGGTGCCAAATTCAGCAAGATGCAGCATGTCAAAAAGCACTGTTTATTTTCTAGGGAAATAACTGCAACCTGCCTTTTCATTTCCACCTTAAAGGCTTTAGACATCCCCAAGCACACACTCATGATTTTGAGTGTCTTTCCAATTACACTAAGCTCTGTTGAAGGAGCCCACAGGTGGGTTCTGGGAATGGATGTACAGAGGAAGAGATAGGGTCAACTTGCAATATCAGCAGACCACTGAAAAATTTACTTTTGTACTGATCTCATTAAGAAATAACTACCTAGCATTCACCCATGGCTACCTCAGAAGACAGATGGCCCACCCAAAGAGCTGCAGAACATTTACTCCATGAACATTTATACTATAAAGCCTTGACTGTTTATTGTAGAGGTTAATGAAGCTGTGAAGAGAACATGGTCTTGCTGAGATTATTGCTTCTGGGCATCACAGAGCACTAGCCATTCTTAACCCAAATGAATGGCATGATAGATAGAGCAATTAAAAGTGTTTCCAAACAAGCTTTGAGACACAGGGCAGCTGCAACGACTATTTTTTCTATTCCTTCAATTCTACAAACCTTATCTAATTGCAGGACCTAGCAGTCTCTGAATACAGCACTCTAAAAAAGAATTGCAGCACGTTGCTCTCCAGATTCATTCTTAATGTGAAGCTTCTAAAGCAACCTAGCCCAGTCACATCACCCAGGCTTATGCAGAAGCCAGACAATTCCCATCAGAGAAATTTTGCTGCATTTTTATTTATTTCTTGCCTCAGCAGTTAAAGGTTATTTCTGAATGCTGTCTGGAAAAAAACACAGCTATTCAGAAAACTGCTTCTGTCCAGTCCCCTTGGCAGCTCAACATTTTCTTAAACCATCGCAAAAAACTTTTTATCCTGCAGGGAGAGTTCACACACATGCATGGCTCTGCACATATATACACATATTGCTTGGTTAACTTTCTTGTAAACATTTTCTCTGCTTTGGTATAATATCATACTGGGGCGTATCATAAAATTTCTCTGAGAGAGGAGTTTTGTTCTCATATATATGGTTTGCTTTAATGTGTCTAGATGCACAGAAAATGCAAAAAGGAGAGGGGACCAGATGCAATCTCTATTCATAACAATCTCGAGTTTATTATTAAATAAGTGGAGAAAAGCAAAAGGAAATAAAAGTTCCTGCAGTTAGCCAATATTCCTTCCCCCCTAAATCTTCAGTAATCTTTCATATTACAGTTACATATCCTCGCCTAGAGAAGTAGAATGGGCCTCTATGGGACCCAACAGAATAGAGGCCTTTACTAGATGTACAAATAAAAGCTATGTCTGAAGCTACATCATTTCCATCATCCAAAATTTATAACCTAAACTTACTAAACAGGTATAAGTCAGTGAAAGGCGGGAAACTACATTCATGTCCTTGCAGTAGATTCTATGGTGGGCCATTAAGGATACATCTTAAAGCACAACAAAACACTATCTTTTCCATCTTTTTTGCAAGCATGGGCTGCTCCAGATCCAGAGATAAAGCAGAGCAGCATTCAGTATTCTGTATTTCAAATGGAAGTTAAGTCCTAATGAGCCTTAACAAATACAACCAGTGTGAAAGTACAAAAACAGGTACAGACCAACTTTGTAATGAGCTTCTGATACTGTTTTACTAGATCTGAAAATCTTTAGAGAGAACTTGAACCCAGTGGGAACAGACAACACGGAAGGAGAAGCCTGTGCCTTGGAACTCACCTCAGGCCCCATCAGTGTCTTTGAATTCATCAGGACAAATCTTGGGACTTCTCCACTGATGTGGGTTAGGATGTCAGGGAGTCTCTCGGTGGAATATGCCTCTATTAATCTCAGCTCCTTTACTGTACTACTACTATATTTATCTTTGCTGCTGTCAGTCTTTTAGATGTCAGTTTGCTCAGAAAAATATTGCCACAAGCTTCAGAGCTACCATTTTCTTAATAGATTCTTTCTTCAGCTATGCTTTACTTGCCTTCAGAGGTGGCCTTAAATAATCTTATTTCCCCATAGACTGGGAGACACTGTTAGAGGAATAAGAGAGCTGAGTTCAAACATTCAGGTCTATTTTAGCCACTCTACTTTCTCATAATATTTTAATCTGATTCTCATGCAGAATTCCGAGGATATCCAAAAATTAACATGCTGGCCTGAGGTCAGTTCTTGCCACTGGATGGGTCACTGGTGCCTGGTGTACAGGATGGATACCCAAGAGAAGATGAAGATCTGAAGTAGTAACAAAAGTATTGAGTGAAATAATTTCTATGATCCTCAGGTCTGACCTTGAATGAGAATGAAGGCCATAAAATTCCACCTAGAAATTCATTCAGGGTCCAACATCTCTCAGCTAAACCTCAGCAATAACATTCAGTTTGGAGTGACGGAGTGAATTACAGGAAAATCCAGACCATCTCTTCTTGTATATATTGGCACCAAGCTGGAAGGGAATAAAAAGAAGTCGTCTCCCCTGTCCATCCTATCCATCAGAACGTATTTCCAAATGCTTACTGTTCCACAATACAAGAGACCTAGCAAGGAAGGTCAACCTCCGTATGCTGGAGCCTTTAGGTTCATTTTCTTTCACAATTAAAATATTTGCCTTGGAAAAGGCTACTAACTGCACTTTCAGGTAGTTTCAAGCAAAAATGATGTAGCAAAGAGACTGCTTTGGGTATGGATCACTTTAGCAGCCTATGTGGGGAGGTTTCTCACTCCATAAGTGACACTGTCATCCAGATAACAAGTGGACACTTGTTTCCTCATCAGGAATGTGGAATTTAAACACCTGATCTTCTTGATTCATGGATTAACACACAAAGACAAGTCTGGAATCTGGGCTGAACATTGATGTTGCTCTATGCTCTAACCCAAATTCACTAATCTTGTATTCTATTAATGGAATAACCAAGCTTATTGTTTGAGGAAGCTCCAGAGACAATACTTTGTTGGCACTAGGTGTCATCTCAACAGCTGGAGTGTTCTTTCAATGGCAAAACTCAATAAATATATAAAGTACTGCATTGGTTTTACATGGAGATTTCTTAAAAAAAAAAAAAAAGCCATTTCTGGACAGCATGTTGCTTTAGAGGTAGATTTTTCCATGAACGTCACTTCCCTCCCTTCTTCCTGGCTCTTCTCCTTAGATTTTCTGGTTTTCTTTGCCCAAAGGTGTTGGCTCCTTTTCTCTGGCTTGGCCCTGTATGGGTTTCAAGATTATTCCAAGTTGTTTTTGCACAGCCTCCTGGATCATGTTAGGAAAAGGTACTTTAAAAACATGTTAAAATAATGTTATTTTTAAAGAGTTCAAGACTGATGAAAGGCAGGGGGTTGACTGAAATATCCAATTTGTTTCCATTACAAATACATTTCAGGTTGGCCAGTCGAAAGCATGTAAACAATATTTATTGACATTCCCATGCAAATTATCTGTCATTAGCTTTTCCTTAATATACTCCTGCTCCAAACTATTTGTAACTTTCAGTTCCTTCTCATTCAACCAGTTACTTACTCTGCATCTTGCATGTACATGGAGGAACTCAGAGGCTGTAGTCAAGTAGGAGAGGTCTGGCAAAAAAGGCAGGTTGTACACAAGCTGCCAAGGTGTTCATACATTCCTGCACCAGGGTGGAAGCAGACTGGAAGCAAAGACCCCAAGCACAGGAGCACCTCTACACATACATCTACACCTTGGTCAAACTCCTTATTTAGTGAAGTCTTACTGGAGGAGGAGCTTAATTCATGCAGGAGGTAAAATACAGGATGAACTTCTGCCCTGTTGTGTCATGCTCAGAGGACAGCTTCCCCCTCATTGGTCTCACACAGTTAAGCCACAGTCAAGTCTTAACAAGACAGTCCCACACAAAAAGATGTAGAGCAGGAAGAAATCCTCACATAAACAGTAAAAATATAAACAAACAGAACATCCCTCAAAGCAATACCACAATGTCAATATGTGGACAGCCTTGGACCTTCCTAAAAGCAAACTTGTTCCCTGCTGCGGTCTACCATGGGTTTGGGTCACCTCATTGCTTAGAGCTGGGATGTTGTATCAGCTGTGACTTCAGGGCCTTGCTGTATTTCATAGACAGAAAAGACCCAACACTTCCTGAAGGCCAAGTCCTGCAAGAAGCCAGGCAGGTTCCCCACATACACACAATACCCCCTGCAGGTCAACACATGCTCTTAGCCATCAGGTCACTCCTGCAGCAGCAAAGGAAAGCACAGAAACCCCCTATCACACCCAATCATTTGAGGGTGTTGGTTCCTGACTCACCTCCTCCTCCTGTCAAATCATATAAACTTGATCTTCCTCCCTGACTGTTTATTTGGTGTGTTTGATGAACTGCATTGTGCTTTTATTGTTGTGAATTGTTTGCTAACTTCTGGGAAGAGACTGCGCTTTCCACACCACTGGGATTACGTAAGGAGGACAGTGTTATAGAGCCTTTGGTCATTTACTTCAGGAGAATCCAGCAACAGGGGACCTCTTCACTTAATAACAAAAGTTTGCACTGTGCCGAGAGCTCTGTGTTTCTCCAGATTACAACTTCAAATTGTTAAAAACATTACTATCTCCCTTACAATTAAAACAGTTTCTGCTCTCAGAACAGGAAAATTCCACCTCTACACAATAAACTACTGATTGTTTTGAAAGCTTAAGTTGAAAGATATAGCATTGCTAGCCCCTGGATAAAACTTAGACACTTGATAGTCTCGGGATTTCACAGGCCATATATTGGAGAAAAAAAAAAAACAAACAACCTTTAAAAATAGAACTAGTCCCTTTTTAGGAAAACAATTTATAAAAGGTACTTCCCTAGAAGGTAACATTCAAGCCATATGCAGAAATACCAGCTTCTTGATGCTTCTTGGTATCTTTGCTCACTCCTGATCCAAGCTCCACAAGGTTCCAGTACCATCAGAAGATATATCAATCTCCCTCATTAATGGGAAGTCCCGTGGTCTGTCTAGCAATTAAAATTGAGCCTATATAATTCAGTGGTAAAAAAAGGTTTAGAATCTATATGGAGAACATTCAGAATTAGCACTTAACTGTGATTTAAGGAAAGAACAAAAAAGTTATATCCAGCTCCAGTAAACTCAGCAAAATTAGTCTTGCTCCCACAAAATTCCTTTGCATTGTTTCAACAATTTTTAAAAGTAAACATTTTAATAATGCAAATTTTAAAAATAACCTCCAAATGGAAACTTCTTAGGTCAATTTTAACTGAATCATCATCAGTTGTAACTGAACTGAAAAACACCTACAGTTTCAGAAACTCTAAATATGAGCCAAACATCATAAGGGCTCAGGTTCTTTCATAGTGTTGATTCCCATGTACATCTGCCCTCGATACTGTCATATCTGAGATGCAGATCTGAACTTCTTGGCTCCATCCAGCTCATCTTGCTGGGCATGAAGTGCACAATCTCACGCTGTCCACCCAAGTCTCAGCCAGCTAAGGAGTCCTTTTAGGCTCAAAGGCAGCTATCTTGCCAAAATCTCATGCAATACTTAGCAAAAAATCATATTCCAGATAATCGGCGCATCTGACAAACAGGAAAAGGGTCACGGCTCTGAGAAACGGGTTCCCAGTGAATTCCCGTCACACACACAACCTTGTTCTCCCTAAACGAACAGCTGTGAGCCAGCTGAAATATAAGAACCTCTCTCCTCCAGACTATGCTCTCTATTTGGGGTTTAAGACAATTACACAGTTATTTTGTGTAAGAAAAGTCAGTCAAGGGGGAGAGACAAATGGTTTTATTTCTCACCCAGCTACATAAAAGATTACTAGGAGCACTTAACTCATCTGTCTTACCACTGTTTTACTTTCATTATAGGTTGGAAATGGGAAGTCATTTTTCACAAGACGGATCTTTAACTAGTTAAAATTAAACTCCTCAAACTGGTGCATCCTGCAAAATGGAACATCCATTATCTGGGGCCCATGGCTTTGGTTGCACCTTATTTATCATCATAGCAGATCCTTCTCCAAACTTATCCTCACTCACTACGTTCCCAAGCTAGAGTCAAGACACACAGACAAGCAAAAGGCATGTGATACTGCAACAGAAATGTCCAAACCCAAAGCCTAATTATAAAAAAAGGCAGCAGAGTATCAACACCTAGCAGTTGTGCTGGAAAGAAACAGACAGTATCTCACAGAAGCCTCATCCCTAGATAAGTGGGCTGGTCTTTCTTTCATCGTTCCCAGCCACCTTCTCCTCAGTACATCCTCTGCTCAACTGCTGCTGCCAAGCTCCTGTCTAAAGGAGTAAACAACACATAGTCATCCCATGTGGCTGGTCCCAAGAGGATCAATGCAATCACCAGCTTCAGTAACCAGTCTCCTGCTCCAGCATGATGTTATATTTCAGTGTGTGGACTGCCCCCGCCACTGGTGAATGTCCCAGGCCCTCAGAGGACCTGAGTTGTAGGAGGTCTTGTAGTCCTTGAAGTGCAAAGAGCAGGATTAGCCTAAGAGCACAACTTAGCTGGTCTTGCCTGACTTTCCTGCTGAGGCTGCTCGGAAGGGGCAGGACACTATTACATCTTTCGTCCCGGTGTGTGGGGAGCATATTACTTTGTCTTAAGAAGTTATCTTTATTTTTTTTAACTTCTTGTTACAGCATGCAACTGAGCTCTGCTTCACCCTCTCAGATCTTAAAAGCATGAGGCGGCTGCAACGGGTGTTTCACCATGATCTCATGTGTAACACATGCTACATAATATTATGCAGATCTCTGCACTCTGCTCCTTGAAACAGAAAATTAGATTCTTAGGAAAAACAAACACATTCAATATAAGCAATGTTTCCATGCAAGGATATTGCTGCTGTAATCTTAGGTAAGTTGTTCTAACAGCAAACTTCCACCACTAGTAAAAACTGCAATAGTAATAGTAATTTTTAAACCTCTGTTTTCAGGTGCTACATGTTTGGGGTTGTTTTCTTTACCCCGTGTGAGATTATAGTTAGCTGTTTGCTATGCCTTCAAACATACCTCCAGATTACTGATTTGTTTCAAACAGTTGATGTTATTGATAAAAATTCATAGTGAGAAATGTAAGATTAAGACTCATTCCTGTCACTTCCCTTTCTGGTTTTACCTCTACAACTTTCTTTAGAGAAGAGGAAAACATCCTGTCTACATGTTTCAGAGGCAAAGAATATTTCCAATACCTCTTTGCTTACACATGATGCAAGGACATCTACCCTCTCACCCAGAACATCAAAGATTTCTTTTTGTTTCCAGTTTCTGCTGAACACCCTGAAAGCACCCAGTGATTCGGGGCTGCTTCAGTCCCTGTTTAGCAAGTGTTACAGTAACTGCCATTTACTATTTATGAGACCAGAGCTCCAAATTAATTGCTCTGAAACACTATCAGCATGATCACCAAGAGCCCCTAGAAGTAATTACATGGATTTAATGACCGAATGCAAGAAAAAAAAAAAAAAGTTCAAACTTTCTGCACCAAGAGTTTTGATTGTTTCTTTTTTTTCATAGCCAAAAGGATTTCTAAGAGATATAGGCTGAATTATTGTGATTGTTCTTTCTCCCAACTTTTTGATCAGCAGAATTGCACAGCTACACCTTAAAATGCTGTCATCCTGCAAACGTGGTGATATACTTTGGATTTACTGAACATGATAGCCATATTTGCCACATAAATTGAGGGCTGTGCACTGCTGAACTACACTTGCGTTCATCTGAGCATCACACATCAGACCACTTGACAAACGTGTTATTTAAGACTTGCAGCATGCCAGCAGGCACAAGCAGATGTTAGAGGTTGAAAACCTACTCTGCTGCAATTGTTTCAATTGCTCTTTTCATCCTTTATTTCACATCAGCAAAAAATTGGAAATAACAGAGCAATGAAGACTCAGGAGCAGAGCACAGAACTGTGAGAATAATGAAAAAAAAAAAAAGAATATCAAGATAAACCCCAGAATACTTATTGCCAGGAAAAGCTATCTTAGAATAACAAGAATTGTTTTTGCAGCCCAAAGGCTAGCTTCTGAGATCAAATCTCAACTCAAATAATTCAGAGGTTTATACAAAGGTTCATAGCTTACACACCTGCACACATCATGACAGCCTCCCTTTCAAAAGGTACCTCAAATATGAGTCAAACATACCACTCAGTAAAACAAGAGGCAGGTCTTGGCCCTGATCTATCATAACCTTTCTTTAAAAACCTTTTCATATGTTAGTGCTGTTCACAGTTTTGTGAGAGAAGGAAATGCCCCAAGCACAGAGTTGAATACAACCAAGTTTCCTCAACATTTCGCTCTATTCTTTCACTCTGTCACCTCTTGACCATTAAAAATCAGGGTATACACAGGAACCATCATGAAGAGAATCCAGACATGGGAAAGGAAGATTTTATTCAACCTAGGGAAGTTGCTCACTCTTTTCTGCTGTATGTGTGTGTGCAGCAAAGCCTGATCATATTCATAGAGTTTCTGCAGCTTCTGGGCAGTTGCTGAGTGGCACCAGCTGTGTGCCACCAGCCAGGAAGGAAAAGGCATTTGGGCTGCAAATCAATGGTCTGCCTGAAATCCATCCCTGTGTAGTCATGATTCACGCACTAAGCCCACATAGATGCTGACAATGACAAGATGCCATGATCAAGGAGGGTCGTGGTTCAGGAGACACTGCTGAGAAGGACTGAATTCCCTCCATGCCCCAGGAACTGAAAGAGTCAACCCCAGTGGATCACTGCAGTCTGTGTACTTGGATCACAAACATTACTGATGTGATAGGCCTGAAGAAACATTTGTTTGAAATCATAGAATAGCATGGGTTGGAAACGACCTTAAAGATCATCTAGTTCTAACCCCCCTGCCATGGGCAGGGACACCTCCCACTAGACCAGGTTGCTCAAAAGCCTGCCAAACCTGGCCTTGAACACATCTAGTGTTGGAGCAGCTACAACCTCCCTGGGCAACCTGTGCCAGTGACTCACCACCCCCATAGTGAAAAACTTCTTCCCAATCTCTAATCTAAATCTACCAACTCTCCCTTTTAATTCCACTTTTTAAGCACCTTCTCTTCCTATGGCACTCTGTTCTCCACTGTTGGGTCTCCATACAATTGATTTGAGCTCTTGGGATTTTTTTTTTTTAATACATATCAGCATCAAATACACATGATCTAGAGAGCACTGCAATTGCAGCAAGGACAGATGAATGTTACAAAGCAAGGATGTCATCGCTGCAGTCAGTTCAGGCTTAGAGGACCAGCCTCTGAGCTGGGAGCGGGTGCCTAGCGCTATCAGAACCTCCTGATACAATGCACTGCAGGTCACTATGGGGAATCCCAAGCATCTAGCTGTAAAATGAATTTATATTCTTCAGGCAACACTACGAGGTCTATCAAGAGCCTAAATTCCCAAGCATTTCAGAACAGCACTACCTGGGGATAACTTCCTAGGCAAGCAATTTTGCTGGACAGACTGATTTTAAGAAAAAGGCAAAATTCTCATAATATCTCTAGTGCTCAAGCTTTCTTTGAGTTAGTTCATATATCTGCCAATGTACGGGTATTACCTTGGCTGGAGCGACTCATAAAATTCATACACAAGACCAGGACCTCAATGTTTTATTAGAATTGCTCTTGTAAGGTCAAATCAATTGTAGAGATTCATATGAGTTTCCACCAGTTCAGAAGTGCTGGGAGTGTCTGGGGTGCTTGGCTCTGCTCTCCTAGCTAACATAACAGAAACCCAGTATCTGATCTTCCTAAAGGATCTGAGTCATGGTTTCAAAAAACCCATCCAAGCTTTATTGCACACACCTGCACTAAACACTCAGAGGTGTGTTCTGCATATATACACCTTTGCCATCTTCTCAGCATCTTACTCAATATACACTTCCCGAAAGTACCCAGCTGGCACAAGCACACGCATTTGGAAGCCAGACCCTGATGCAGTATGGCATCACTCCAGGGAAGACAATTTACACCGGCTGAGCGTCTGACCTATATTTACCTGCTTAACTTAGGGCACCCTATAACTCTCTGGGCTCATTTGCAAAAAACTGATCTGTTGACTACATCACCATGCTCAAACCTGCGAGGAAAACTCATTTTTAGTCCCCACTGAGTGCATAATCGAGTTTTTGCCTCTACTGTGCACATAAGGGGGGAAGGAGGGAAAGAGGGGATGTATTTTTTTTTTTTTTAAGAGGTGTGATGTGATTTTTATTGTATAACTATTCACCTGCTTTCTGTGACCTCCTAAGCATATTTTAGAGGGAATCTGACACTGGGACCAAACATGAGGCTGGGGGAGAAGTCAGCTAACAAAAACCACATGTGCTCAAGCATTCTGCTTTGCCTTGCTAATATTGAAGAGATTTGTTTTGCTCAGTAAAACAATTGCATTTCAGCTCAGTCCTGCAGGGAAAAGCTAATCCTCAAGTTATGGCAATCCAGCCAGTTGATATGGGGAAGGAAGGAGGGGGCCAGAGAACCACGGGAAGGAGAAAGAAAAGATTCAGCATTTTAGCCTGACCTGACTCCAGGTTCACACGAGAAGAGGTGAAGCTGCAGCTGTCATGTTGAAGGGAAATGCAGTCATTTATAAACCCAGCAAAGTCTCCTGGGAAAGAGAAGCAGCAACAACAAAAAGCCTTCCTTAAGACTGGATTTAAGGGCAGGTCTTTCCCACCACATGAGAGAGCCAGCGCAGCCAGACCAAACTCCGGCACTATTCTCATTGCAGCTCTGGTCAGATTGCTTTCCTGCCCCAGCAGGGGCAGATGCCACCAGCTTTTTCCACATGTTGTCTTCTAGGAGAAGACCTCCTCTAGTGTGAGAAGTTCCACCATCAAAGCAAGCAAATTCATCCCTTTGCAACCTCTCTAACTTCCAGAAGATCTCATGGGAACAGCTACTGTCCAAAGTGGCTGAATGCTGAGAAAAAACAAATTACATCTTGTGCTTCCTTCCCTCCCCCTGTTCCGAACATCCCTTTCACTAGAAGTTTGACTCATCTCCCTGCTTTTGTTGAGCATGCGAAAATTTTTGTCTGTGCAGCTGAACAGGGAATAAGCACTGTGAATATATATGACTTTATATTGGTATCTCTTCGGGTATTTCAACACCTTAGAGGTGAGGGAGAGACACAACACTGAGTACTCAGGAGGTTATCAAGCACAGCAAAGAGTAAATCTTTCAGCAAAGCACTTGATCAACACAGAGACAGAAAATTGTATACCAAACTGGTCTGTGACCTACAGGGCAGAAGAACTCAAATTGCAAGAGGGGCTCATGGGGAAGGGAGAAAAAAAACCCCAAACACAGAAGGATTTTCAGACTGAATTAAAAGCTACAGCTGCCAGCTAGTTTTCTTCACATCAAATAACTGAAGTGGGCTTTCTGGTTGTCTCTAAACCGCATTTCATGAGGAAGAATAAAATTGTGATAAAATTACAGTTACTTTCTTACTACAGCTACTTGGGTTCATTGTTTCTGTGACCTGCCAGTGAGAAAGATGTGATGGGAATGCTTCTCCATGTGCTAAGTGCCCTGGCAGCGAGTGCTTAGCCTGGCAGGGGAGCCCAGGGTTTCACCAAAGGGCAAATTATATCCTGCTAATTGAACCAGCATCATTTTAGAATCTCCCCATGAGCCTGTCAGGTTTGTGCATAGGCAACAGAGAAGATCTTAATGGACCCGGGAGGCTGAAGCAAATAGGGAGACCAGGCAAGAGCAAAGAAAACGGGACACAGCGGGAGGGCATCAAATCCTTTCGGGTTAAATATGCACCTTCCTGGGATGCGAGGCAGAAGCCTAGGACTTCGGGCTGTGTCAGTTAATTACCGTACAAGAGAAAAACTCAGCAACGCTCCCCCTACACACAAAGCTTTTACAGAAAGAGGAAAAAAAAAAAGAAAAGAGAGAGGAGGAAAAAAAAAGAAGAATCTAGTCCTCCCCAACCAGTGCAATTAATACATTTGCTGCAGCTTTCCGTCATGTTCCCTCACCACCACTCAGCTGCAGTTGTCAGCATCTGTCTGAAATGAGCTGCTCCATGAAGCCAGCAGCCCTGCTTGCGTGGGGATGCAAGGGATAAGATTTCAGGAAAGGCTGAAGCCCACTGTTAAGGGATTCGACCCAGATAAATTGCCTGTCGGCTCCAGCTGAAGTACAATGTTGGCCGCCCTTCTCTTGGTGAGTAATAATGGGACTTTGCTGAGTACAGAGGTACCTGACTTCCATGGAAACCAAAGTTTAGTTCTCATGTGATGAGTAAAATCCAGTTCACTTACTCGTGAGAAGAGGTACCTATGATGAACAGAAAAGGGGATTCAAAGGAGTATCGTGCTTTTGCTTCTATATAATCTCTGCTCTGCAAGAGTACAGGCAGAAATGCAACAGCAATACCTGGGTTAATTAGTGTTGGTCAGAGCCCCAACGAGATCAAGTACATCCACAGAGGCAATTCTGTTTCACAGCACTAGGAATCAGGGTAGACATAACAGATAAAAAAGATTTTTCTTTTTTTAATCATCCCAGATGTACTCAGTAAAGGATTTGAGGCACGGAGAAGCTAAATTACTTGTCCAAGATGAAACGAGGG
This sequence comes from Coracias cyanogaster, assembly GCA_033124195.1. Taxonomy (NCBI): domain Eukaryota; kingdom Metazoa; phylum Chordata; class Aves; order Coraciiformes; family Coraciidae; genus Coracias; species Coracias cyanogaster. The sequence goes on along the minus strand of JAVSBS010003720.1, from coordinate 116,262 downwards.
GTTAGAGGTGGATCTAGCATATAAATCCATATATTATTTGAGCCTATTCAGTATTCTGACCATGCTCTCTCTCTCTCTCATATGGTAACTCATATATAGGCTTAGGTGTATACCTCATAATACCGTTTATTACATACATACATCTTCTAGTGTACGCAACCAAGCTCCTTGTGGGATTTGATTTCTGTGTTTAATTGGCAAGCTCGTTTGTGAGCTAACAGGTGTGTTAGTGAACAGGGAGCACATTCTCACTCCACAAAATATGTGCTGCAAACCATGTTATGAGTGAACTAAGCCAAGGAGCAAATACAAAACCATCCAGCACCATCCAGTCCCTCCTGATTCCCAAGAGCCCAGTGACAAGCACCATGCCCTCCCAACCAACAGCCCATGATGCCCTCAGGCTGCCACACATGCACTTGGAGGAGCTGAGTCATTTGCACCATCTTTTCACTACCTCTGGCACCTTTCCTGCTCCGTGTTTAACCCCAGTGAATAACTAAAAGAGCTTTCATACTGGATTCACTTTGATTGCAGGAAAGAGAAATGTATTAGAAGAAAGAAATAAGAATTTGTTTCTTCTTTGTTCCAAGAATTTGGAACAAAGCTGTGGTTGACATGGTGTATCTGCATCATTGGCCAAATGCTATTCCCAACTCCTTATCTCTTTCTGGCTGGTTTGTATAATGAGGGCCAGAAGCATCTGATGCTGCCAGTCTGTGCAGACCCACTTACTAGCTCAGAAGATGCAGGTTTGTGATAGGGAAGGGAAAAAAAAAGGGTCTTCACCTTTTAATCACTTCAACTCATCTTGATACCATTACCTAGTGCAAAAATTCTGGACTGAAGGTGGCTGATGCAAAACTCCTGTAAAGGAAGAGCTGGACTAAAATAGTTGAAAAATTCCATTTTCCTCACCTTTCCAAAGAGGTTGTTTTTTGTTTGGGTTTTTTTTTTTTTAATTCATTGCTAAAGAGAAAAAGACAATGGCTGAAATGGAAAGAAAGTATCTCCATTGATTCAAAATATTTCCATGGAAAAATTTGGGCCAAAGAAAAGGTGACATCTCCAAAATATTAATGTAACTGAAACCTACTTTAACCAGGCCCAGATGGGAGTGATACCTACAGGAGTGTTTAAAATTAGGCTGGGTAACAGGAGTGCTGCTACTGTTGTTGGGAACTGTCCTACAGCCAAATTTATTTTACTCTCAGTATGTTTTTCCTGATGTTCAGCCAAAGTCTGCCCCTTTGTTTCACTGTTAAAAGTGCCTCTATCTCTTTGCACCACTCACCTCCTGGAAGTTTTTTGCCCTCAATAATGTATAGTTTATTTATTGTTATGACTCTCCTCACAAACATCACCTGGCAGTGGGTGAAAAGGGTTAGGATAGGAAGATAAGCTTATCACATGTATTTTAAGCCTCATCTCTCACTCCTGCTAAGAGGTACTTTTCCATCTGAACAGTAAATATCCCCAGTTTGACACAGCAGCTTTTCAACAGACCCAGGAGGCAAACAAGCAACTCATGAAACCTAGGATGTCCTACTCCATAGGACAAAATGATACACTCTGAGAGGATTTTACCCTGGGCTGGACTATAGCTCTTCCTTTTTCCCTTAAAAATAAACCTCAGATAACTGGATAAGCATTCTCCTATTTCCAGGATATAGGCCAATGTACTTGGAGTTGCTCCAGTGCCTCTGCTGTGATAAACTCAGTTTAGATTAGTCCCTCTGTACACACAATGCACAAAGATAAATTGGATTGTTAAAAGCAAAGAAAAGATAAACACCAGTTTTGGAAGGTTCCCTAGTGCTATCCAGGATTCCTTCTCACATTGTGGTGGGTTGTTTGGTTTTTAATATGCATTCTTCTCTTTGCTGAACCATCCAACTGCCATTCAGGAAGACCCATTTATAAAATTATGCTACAAAAAAATATGATAAATCCACCTTTTTGTGATGGTCCCAGACTAGTCACATCTTCCCAAGATGGTATCATCTCCAACTGCATTATGGTTGTCCAAACAAGTCTGCTGGTCCCAGCTAGATAGTGGACTTATCAAGGCTCAAATTAACTTCACCTAAGCTTGTGTAGATGCCAGGAGGTTTCTTACGTTCAGCAAACTCTCCCTTGGGCAGAAACGTGTCTGCTCTCTTTATCCACCACCGCAACCCCAGCCTTGTCTCTTTTGGGATAGGCACCATCATCTGTCCCCAGTGCTCATTCACATCAGAAGACACTTTATCCTGCGGAAGGACTCACAGGATTCAGTCCAACAGTCCAGTCTTTCCTGACACTGATTTTCACAAGGAGGCCCTAAGACAAGGATAACATAGCTGGGCTCACAAAAAAGAAAAAAAAAAAAGGGTCCAACAACTGCAAGTCTCCCAGGCATTCAAGTTCTCATTCAAGAAAAGCATTTCTCAATCTTTTAGTATTTTTTTTCCTGACTCAATTAGAAACCTGCACTCATTTTTTCCCTGCCTTTAGCAACTCACTCTGGTTTCTTCTTCCAAGGTAAGTTGCAGCATAAGTTGGCAAGCCCCACTAAGAGGAACAAAAGCATATTCTATAATCTGAGAGGGCTTTGGATCTGTGATTTGCTCTGAACACCGCTATAAAGAAGCTCTCTCCAGGTGGGTTGTGAAAGACTGAGAGACGTTCTCTACATAGGGAGGGTAGATGGTATTTAAAGTGCTTAAAATCATAGGATGGAACCAACCCATTGATCAAATAACCCCAAGACAACAGGTAGCAAGGTTTGTCACAGAGGTGGAAGTCTCCTTTCTGAGTTTCAGGAACAGGTATACAAATTGGGTTCCTCAAACGCCTCCATTGGCACACAGAAGCAGTTATTTGCTTTCTGGCTCTTTAAGAAGAGTGCAGTTGATTTTGGCTCCTCTGTCCTGTCTGCTGGGTGAGGGACCTGATGAGGAGCAAAACCTAGCCAGCCTGGGGCAGCAGTGCCCCAGCCACCAGATGGGCCAGCCCCAGAGCCACCTTTGTTCCTGCCAGCCTGCCCCAAAGTCAGATTCCAAGGTCCATATAAATGGAAAAACTCAGGGAAGGTACCTCAGTGTAGCAAAGCTGTTCTGGATGCCTTTATATTTTCTGTGAAGCCCTCAAGGCATTGGTAGCCCAAGGATTTCTTCAGCGAATGGGACCCTTTTATGGGAAAGTCTAGACTTCCTAATGACCTTGGAAAAGCAGCCAAGTCCTCCTCCACCCAGCCAACACTGCCTCCAGGCTGCTGTCTCTGTCCCACTGCCTAGGGAGCCCTTCTTCCATCGCTTCCACATTTTGCAGCTGCCTTTGGTCTTCACTGCAGCAAATTACCCACTTTATAGACCTTTCTGCTCCTAATATTCCCTACCTGTGCAGCTAACATAGCCCTTCCACATCTTCATCACCAAACTTGCACCCTTGGAAGTAAAATATTCATTCTGCTAATAAAATACCTTTATTTTCTTTAAAAAAAAAAAAATAATCAAGTAACATACATTTCCTGACTCATTTCTACAACCACCTCTTAATATTTCTCCTTTGCCAGTATTAGCTACACAGTCAACCCAGCTTCCACTGCTGCTTTCCTCTTCACATAGGGCTCAGCCAGGAACTCCCACCACTCCCTCCACATACCCCAGTAGGTTTTATTCCCGTTGCAGCTCCTTAGGAGCATACTAGGTCTATTTCCCTGTGGCAATAGGAAAGCAAAAGCACCTTGAATGCAAATAACCCCTTTGCAACCTTCCCATCACCACTCCCAACCTTTCCTTCCCTATCCATGGGCTTCTAGCACAAACCACACAGCACAGAAAAGGTGTTGTGAATAGTCCCTTTGCACACATACATGATGGCATCCTCATGTAAACCCCTCTACACTGGGTGGTCATGACACCCACATTTAAGGGAGGAGGAAGCCTTCCCTGCTCCCCCCACACTTTCTGCCTACAAGGCTGTTCACCACCACACGCAGACCCTCTATCCATCTTTACACCTGCTGAATGGCTCAGTTCAAACCAGGAACTCAGTGTTTGGATTTCAGCATTATTTAATCAGAGGCACAACTTTCTTTGGCTCCTCTGGCACCAAGGCACAGCTCTCCCACATTCTGGTCCCTAATGAAGGCCACCCGAAGCCCAAAACAGTGTCTGAACACACCACAGTGCTCTCTTTTCATGATGAGCTAACAAAAAAACCCACCAAAAAAATGAGTATTTCTTGCTCACAGATACACTTGGCCATCACACTAAGGAAATTAAAGCAAATAGAGTCTGTCTGTCAACTGGAATGCTCTGCCTGCTGCCTGCTCTGGCTGTTACTTTACATGGGTCTTAAATTAAATGTCAAATAGTGTTTGGCACAAGAGCCTTATGGCTGCCCTTAGAGAAAATCTGACACCTTTGCTAACTGTTTCCCACTGCTCTCTACTGCTTGGCTAGGGAAAGGGAAGTACAGACTGTCTCATAGCTCCCTGGTTTTTTCCTTTATTTTTTTTTTTCCACAAAAAAAATGCATGAAAACTAAGGAATTTCTTGTGTGTAATCAAAGGGACTGCAAGGGGTGCAGCGTTTAGTAGCACCAGGCACAATTTGGGGCAGCTCATTGGGTTTGGCTTCCTGACACTTCCAGCCGCCTTAGGCTGACATGACAAATGTCCAGCATCTGCCTCACCTCTCATGTCTGGCCACTCCAGTTTGCATCCCTTTGACTCTGAGCTTTAGCAGCTTTTAGCAAAACATAAGTGTAACAGCACTGCCACATAAGGTCATCCCACCACCCTGTAGTGCCAATACACCTGTGCCAAGCTGGTGAGACCCCCCTGCCTCAACTTAACCATCACCTGGCTGTTCCTTTCTGCTGCATCCCCAGAAGATAAATTATGATAAACCATGCACCACAGACTGCAGACCTCCCCATGAACAGGCGTTCTCTACTAACACGAGGTTAGGAACAGGGCTGTCACTCACATTCCCATGAACTGGGCTTCAAGACAAAAATCG